>CAXKVY010006828.1:0-26006 GCA_964058915.1 Tetropium fuscum | reverse complement strand
AAATTTTTACTAAGTGGTCAGACACCTATTATAGTGTCGTTTTTGTAGAATGTGTCCAATAACTAATATTAAACCGTCCAGTAACTGACAAATACGTCCAATAACCAATAACTGTACTTTTTGCATTAAAATTATAAATAAATTTCTACAAAACACATGACAAAATTTTATTACAGTTACTAAGTATTATCTTAATGTACACGAATTAAGCTATGCTCTGAATGTTTTCTATTTTCATTTGATTTATTGGAACGTTCAGATACAGGGTATTCAGTATTTTTCTTACGTACTGTTTGTAACATCGAAATATGAGACATAAAAAATTTTCCAAGGATACCCACAATTGCCGCAATGGGAGATCGGGGCTGTATAACTTTTCTTACAGCAAGCTAAAGTCGCCATTATAAAGACGCTTTTATTCGAAAAGTTGTTATATTTTGATAGATTACTAAACCCATCAAAATAATACACTAAATTAAAGAATAACTGTATTACTTCTATTTCAATAATTATTGTTGACCCCACTTTACCACAAAACGTTCGATGGTATTAGGCAATTTAGGCATCCAAATGAATGACAATGATGCCGATGTGACACGGCCGAGAAACGTGTAAAATGGATCCGTAATATTTGAATGTGAAACATTCTTATTCTGCATCACATTCACCATCCAATTGTTTTATGATATGACAAAAGGTATATAGTGTGATCAATATTCAGTTTTTCCTTAAATTCCTGGAAGTCGGTTATACTTGACAACGGTGTTAAAAATACGGTAGGGTTTCTTGCTCGTTGTTTTGATGTCTCATATTTCGATGTTACAAATAGTACCTCATGTCTTTTTACAAAATTTATGTTATGTATTAATAGTTAAATATTATTTTTAGTTAGTTTAAATATTATTTTTTACTTTTTAGTTCGGTTTCCCTATAAAGCGTGTCTTTTTAGTTTTTTAAAACTATAATTTATCTGTTACTTTTTAGTTCGGTTTCCCGTTAGAGCGTGTTTTTTTAAGTTTTTTAAACTATATTTTTTTTTTGACTGAAAACATGTTGCTTAGTTTTATTTTCTGCTATGAACAAGAATTTTTGTGCGATGTGGCCCGAGATTTAAAGAATGTATAACTTTCAGCAAATTTTATATTGTGGCGAATGCGCCAATGTGAGACACATTTTTTAATGGCCTGGTTTTTTGATGATCCTGGTGAAGACATTAGGACAAAGTTGTTAATAATTCAAAAACAAATTAATAACTAGTTTTTGTGAATGCCCATAAAAACTTTAAAACGTCTGTTTGAGTTTCATAATAAAAAAACGGATTTATAAAGGCTATATAAGTACATTTGATAGGCTACTCCAGTCGATTTCGTGCATTAATTGTAGATAGAGAAATATTAGACCGAGAGATAGTGACAAATTTTCAGACGTGATTTTACCCAGTATGCCTTCTGGAGGGTATTATCATATGCATATTCTGATGATAATAAATGATAAATTAAAGAATCATACCGGGGACTTCATATATTTTCTTCATATATTATCTTCATATAGCACACCATGTACACTTCTTAATGGCGGCCTGTTTAAAAACGCGGATAAATTATTTTTTAAATGCAAGCACACCTAACCGCGAGAACAATTTGGGCTCATGACGACTTTGCAACTATAGTATTTTACTTGAACTTTGTTTTACACATGGCAGCCCGAGTAAAATCGTATTGAAACGCTTAATTTGCAAACAAAAAATGTTAACCAACTAATTTGTCATTTTTTATCATCAGAATATGCATATCATGATACCCGCCTCATGAGTATGAAAGGCATACTGGGTCAAATCACGTCTGAAAATCTGTCACTACCTCCCGGTCTATATATAAACTTCAATTTAAATATGGCATTGGAATTAATAAATTAGGTCAATTTTAAAAATTATTTTGCTACTACATCTGCACGAACATTTCACGTTCTATAAATATACAATCATATTCTATCTTATCATTCCTGCAGCAAATCCTGTTAAATCTTCTAATGTAATATCAACAGCTTTAAACCAACCAAATATGTCACTCCATTTCCTACACGTGGTAAAATCGAGATAAAATTTTTATATCAGGGTAGAGCCTATGGATAAAACAATTTCGTTTTTTGACATCTTGCTTATTTTCGAACATGTGTGTCTTGCGTATTTTCGAACATGAACGCGGATGTTTCATTGAAATTAGGAAATTTTTTGAAAATGTATCTTACTGTTTAAAAACAAAGTAAGTAATGTATGTTTTTCTTATTTTAAAGTAAGCGCATGCCTCTTACTGTCTCAGTAGCCAGAATTGTCATTTCTTATACAGGGTGCCTGAGAAAACATTTAATAAGCATGTGGTGTCACAAAAAGCCTGTAAATTTCTGTAATGAACGATAATTTTAAGATTTTAAATCTGCGAAGGGAAACCTTAGACAAATATCTCGAAACAGTTTTTTATTTTTCTTGTTCGAATGAGTATTATCATAATTACAATTTCGTTGTAATTACACGATAAATCCCTATATAAAGCATTTAGTTTTTTTAATTACTTGCCAATCCACTTTTTTAATATTCTTCTCTCTTCTATGGGTTTCGTTTAAACGTTTCTCTGTATCGCTTTGCCCTTTGTACTTGCGTGCTATATCTGCAATGTAGTTATTTGTTAACCAATTCTCATATCAAGTTCGTCATATCTTTCTTCGTCACGAACGCAATGGTGTCGCAGCCCGATAAGTATATTTACGAAAAAAGTGATGCTTATCATGCACTGCTGAATATAACTCAACTCAAAATTGTTATTAATATATTACCCTAATACTAATATAACCAATAAAAAAAGATTAACTGTTTGATTAGCATCGCGTACCTGACACATAATAAATATACTCACCTTTTGCGTTATTATTAATTTATTACTTATTATTATTAATTTACTAAATACAAGATATGCACACATCCACTAGATCACTAGAACATCGGTACTCCACCTGGAGACTTTTTTGAGGAACTAAGAAATGTCACGAATCTGACGCAGAAAGCTAAGGACATACATTTTGAAGCAGTGGAAATGTGTAAAAAAATTATATTTAATTATTTACTTAAGGAATATTAAACAGAGATTCTAATTTGAATTATTATAAGATTTTTTTTTAAGAATTGTGGTTGGGACCGTAACGCAACTTGGCGTTTTTCAAAATTAAAATATTGACAAAAAATATAATATGCACTATATTTTAGAAAAATATATATTAGATTAACTTTACAGAACTTTTAGCTTCTGTTTTTTAGTTTTTCTTTATAACTGCATTTGACTGAGGAAAAAAATATATCGTAAAATTTGGAGATCGAAGTAGGAACTTATGTATTTAAAACAAATTATAAAACAATGTTGAGGGAATAATACTGAACAATTATTAATAGATGTTATTTTAAGCAGGGAACAATTGTGATTATGATGTAAGTTTTATCGATTTCGCAGTAAACGGAAATGTAGATAAACTACACAGATTGTGTTGTTACATTCGTTAACCAACAGGAAATCTATAAATTTCACTGAAGTAAATCAATAGCAGCTGTTGATAATAAAAGTTACTCTTTAGGTCAATGCTATATCTAACATCTTGTATGATGCATTTCGATATGCAAGAACAGAGCAGGAACAAGCAAGAACTGGTATTTTTTGTTAAGTTGTTATTTGGTTCGTATAGGAGATATATATATATATATATATATATATATATATATATATATATATATATATATATATATATATATATATATATATATATATATATATATATATATATATATATATATATATATATATATATATATATATATATATATATATATATATATATATATATATATATATATATATATATATATATATATATATATATATATATATATATATATATATATATATATATATATATATATATATATATAAATATATATATATATATATATATATATATATATATATATATATATATATATATATATATATATATATATATATATTCCACGGATGAGGTTTATCTCTTTATTTTAACTTTGCCATTTTATCTCTGCCAGCAAAAAATAGAATGAGGTCGACAGACGAAGCATGAACTTGAACTTTCATACTATGGCATGTGTGATAAATGAAAAAGCAGGAAGAAATTCTATTAATAGACAAAGATAAAGCAGGCCGTGATGCTGTTAAAATTAAGACGACTTAGCTACTGCATATTCACAAGTATGACAGTATACCTCACATTTTTCAGTATATACATTTATCATCATGTACATTTTTCATTAGAATAAAATTAACAAAAGGAGAAATAGTATTATTACTGATGTTATAATAATGTCCTGCATTATTTATTGTATCACATATAATAATAATATGTAATAATAGAAGAATAATAACAAGAGAAATAAAAATATTGAAATCTTATAAGAATGTTAATGCTATAGCAAACATAGTCCCCGGTGATTTTATAGCAAATTTTGTACAAAATGTACGATACAATTAATTTCATCAAATGATCATTTTTTTGGTATTTTTCTTTAAATCGCTTTCTCGCAATTGCAAAAATTTCTAAATTAGATATTATTAGATATAAACTAGATAATATTATTTTTATTATCTCATTTAAATTTTGATAAGTATATCTGAAATTTTGTATAGTAAGTATAATATAGGTACTGTGGTACGAAAATTAGCTTTTAGGAAATACCGTCACATTCACAATTTGCTGTATAATTTCTTCACTTGCCACTCCATTTACAAGATAGGTACACCACTACATTTTTATACTTTAATAAATACATCATATACAGGGTGTTTCAGGATTATGTTTACAAACTTTAAGGACACATTGTTCGGCTAAAAATAAACAAAAAATGTTATATAAACATAGGGCTGAAAACGCTTTGTTTTCGAGATACAGGGTGTTAAAGTTTCCAAAAAAATATTGATATTTCTTAATATCTCGGAAACGGATAGAGCTATTTAAGTAAAATTTGGTGTAATATATGACAAGATAATATGTTAGAATATGACTAAGTAACAAGTATTGCGAACTACCATTGGCGGAGATACGGGTAGGCAATAAAATTAATCTAAAAAAAAAGTATTACGGCCCGCAAAAAACCCCGTGGTGGTCCTGTAGAGTGGCCTGCGCGTTCCCCCGACTTAAACTTCATGGACTATTTCATATGGGGCGCGATTAAACAAAAAGTATATGAAGTGCCAGTTGATACCCTGCAATCTCTAAGAGAAAGAATAACCCAAGCATGTCGAGAATTAACTCCACTTGTGGTATTAACTTATGGGTTGATTTAATGATTGTATTAACATTAATAAATATCTTTATGTGTTATTTATTGTTTACTATTAACAGTAAGTTATTTAATTTACTGAACAATGTAACTGATCTTGGTGAAACTAAGCGCCGGTGCACACATGCGATTTTTCGCCGCGACGGTATAAAAAATGAATTTGCCACGAAACGGTTACAAATACGAGAAAATTCCAAGAGATAATATTTGTCCAAAATAGACTGTTACACTTAAATGGCACTTATGGCACTATTTTTCATTTTTGCAGGGCCGTAATACTTTTTTTTTAAATCAATTGTATTGCCTACCCGTATCTCCGTCAATGGTGGTTCGCAATACTTGTTACTTAGTCATATTCTAACACATTATCTTGTCATATACTACACCAAATTTTACTTAAATTCCTCTATCCGTTTCCGAGATATTAAGAAATATCAATTTTTTTTTTAAACTCTAACACCCTGTATCTCGAAAATGAAGCGTTTTCAGCCCTATGTTTATATAACATTCTTTGTTTATTTTTACCTGGACAGTGTGCCCTTAAAGTTTGTAAACATAATCCTGAAACACCCTGTATATTAGAATATTAATTTACTCAAGCTTTTTACGAGGACCGGCGCATCCACCAGATATCATAAGTTTAGGAATGAAATAAAATTAGAATCATGTACATAACAAACCCGGATTACTTAAACAAAGATAAAGTCATTAATGCTTTTAAATATTTGTTAAATACATATTAATTCAATTAAAATCTTAAATTATAAAACTTTGATTGGCATGATGAGAGATCTTAAATCGAAGAGGGTTCAAAAGAACCAGGTTTTGTTAATATTGACTCTATATTGAATTTATTACCTAATTATAGATTTTATAATGACTTGCATTTTGTTTACCTGGTTATATAACATATTATTAGCTTATATTTCTTACATTCTTACAATTTCTACATTACATTCCTATACTCACAAGATCATAATTGAATAAGTTTCAAAACTATTGGAATTGATCGAAGGTGAAACTCATTTTTTGTCTTCGTTGACTAGGCTTAACATGTATTATTTACAAATATATGCGTTAACTACTATTGTCATATCCTGGAAGTCATAAAAAAATTGGTATATTAACGATCCAATTCATTTAAGCACTACACTTGTAACTTGTGGCTATTAACCTCAATTGGTGTTTTTACAACTAAACGGCTTGTGAAATCCTAACCCTACAGATTTAAGATGATAAAACACAAGCTAAATGTATGGCGTTAGCAGCAATTGCATTAATTCTCAAGCACTTGAACCAGACATAAATTTTAACAAACTCAACGAGTCATTCTAAAATCTCGCGACTACGTGTCTGAATGCGGCATGCATTTAAGTACCTACTTTGAAATATACTACATTGTGTTAATTACATCGTACAGATATTGAAAATACTCCATTGTATGTATTTACATATGAAGCAGTATGACGATTAGGCGTAAAAACGAAGTAAATCTGGGATATGGTTACCTGAAATAGGCATTGTGTTATTATTGTGTAGCTACTAGTATTATAATAAAGGAGAATAAAAGTGTTTAATTAAGTACTTAATTAAGAAGATAGTGATTTTACATAATTATACTCTTGTTTGCTGGCATCATATGTCGAATGAAACGTATCTATCGAATTGTTATTACAGTGATTTTGTAAAGGTTGGAATAAATTCCTTAGAAAAAATTGCGACTTTTAGGTCTATGGACTGTGAAAAAGTCGCGGAAACGTCGATTTTGTTTTCAAGATGATCATCTTTTTATGTATGCGACATGTCTTGATAGGTTTTTGGTTTTGAGATAATGACGTCACTGACATTTTTATAAAATGGCAGCATATTTTTTTATTCTCTTATCTGGTGGAGTCTTTTTTTAAATGGCAGCATATATTTTTTTATTCACTTATCTGGTACAGTCTATCAAATTAGCTATTGCAAACAAGTACCTAAGCTGTGAAAATGACAGAATGAAGAAATAACATATGGCAAAAATATTCAGTAGAACTATATTACGTAATGTTACGGAATCGTCAGAAGCAATTGGACACGATATACCGAAAATTCTCTAGATGTAGGGAAAATCTGCACAATCTGGCAACGCCGCACCCGAAGATGTGACAACATCTGGGGGTGCCCGATACAACCCTCCAAAGACGAGGTCTCAACCCCCTAGGACTTCAAATAACCTGGTACGCCCCATGGCCCCACTTAGAATAGTTGCAGTATAAATAAGAACATATGGACCCCCTTTAGAACTTTTCGAGGCGCCCTGTATACAATCTAGAATGTTACGATTCCGTAACAATAATTTAAAAATTAACAACAAAATCTAGGCAAGTTAGGTCTGGGGACCTGGCTGGCCAATGGAATATACTTCCGCGTCCTATCCACCTATCAGGATAATATATTTAAATATTTTCCTAGGTGTGACCTCTATGGTATCTCCGATAGTTGCATCGTATGTAAACGATGTGCCAGTCGAATAAATACTATTTCACTATAATGACGTCTTTCAGGATATACTGCACCGCATAGACTCTGACAGCAAGATTTACATATTTACATAAATTTTATAGCTTTAAACGCTTTATTTGCATGTTGTAAAAGTGTTTTCAAGTTTTCCTCCTCCACCGAGACGAGCGTTAGCAAAGGCGACGCAGAGCAGGTCCAAAAAAATCAGTTTTCAGTCAATTTTTACAGATTTTACACATACATATTTACGATTTTATATTCATTCATTCATTTATTCATTCATCAACAGATTTTATATTCATCATACGTACTTACGGCAAAAATAGAAAGCTGACTTAATTCTCTCCAAGAAAGGTTTTATACGATTTTCTGGTCAGATGCATATATACAAAGCAGGAGACGCGTGAAGTTGAGCAACTTTAAAAGACTATGGAAAATATTGATAGGGTTACATAATTTAGTCTGAAAATATCGTCAGTCTGAAGGAATGCGAAGAATTAGTAGACAATTATCGTACATTCTCGTGCATACGTTATTCGGCATACTTTCTCAGGAGCGATAATAAAATGTTGCCGACTAAATAAAATGCAAAAAATCAGCACTCTACAGTTGTTTTCTCCAGTGACAGATCCAATAACTTTGGCAATGTGGTGCATGTGATAGACGGTGGAACACAATGAAGAAGTACATCGTGTTGTTTGGCACGAAGAGGAGACATTTTCAGAAATACTCTCCAAGTACGTTAAATACGTTGAAAAGTAATACTAACAGTACGATCGTTTTCGATCGTACCAAATCTGCTGAACAACGCCGTAGACTACAGGAACATGTAACTGTGGCTGTGACGTCCGATGAGACGATGGCGGTGACAATACCACAGGAGAAGTTTCTGGCCAACGACAAAAAACAAGAGCCGGCGCATCTCATTATTACGTGAGAAAGCTCCAGTATTCACCGTGATGCAGGCAACCGAAAATGCAGATTCTCTAAGAATGGATAACGTGATTCAACTATCGCGCACCAATGATTCAGTTCAGTGACAGTAGTTGGTGAAGATGTCGACCTTCTAGTATTACTGACGGCTTTGGCTTCATCTCTATCGAATGTGTATCTACTGCAACCAGGAAAAGGAAAAAGACAGAACATTAGATTTACTATTCTATATATTTTAAACATTCAGAAGAAGTTGCAGAGCATATACTATTTATCTACGCCTTAATCGGCTGCGACACGACATCTCCATTCTTCAGACAAACAAAACAGAAACTTACAAGTCTGTTGCAGACAAATCCTGAATTGCGCAAAACCGTTGCAATTTTCAAAAACCCAGATGCTCCTACACACTTCATCGACACGGCCGGGCAAGTTGTTATTAAAGCTTTGTACGGGCAAGATAGTGACAACATTTCTCTCAACGAATGCAGGTTTCAATGCTTTGCAAAATCAATATACGAGTACAAGAGCTCTTACAATCTTGCATCGTTGCCACCTACAGAAGAAGCTACGCGTCAGCACTCTCTTAGAGTCTACCAGGTGCAAGAGTGGTGTGGCAACAAGAAAATTCCGCAGGATTGGGGCTGGAAAAATACAGCGAACGGATTGGCCCCTAACCCCACTGAAGGATCCTGCCCCGCAGGAGCTGTTAATGACAATTTAGTGGAAATGCACGAAATGCTGCAAGGCAGCTTCTGTAAAAAGGTTGGCCTGCGTTGCTCGACTATATGCGGAGACTGTCGAGGACAATCCTATAATAACGTTAAGATTCAGGAAGACACTCCGGACTATTATTAATGACGATCCCATCCACGCACAGCTTGATCAGTTCGTGGTAGACGAGGACGACGATTTCAGTGATTCTCATAGTGAACCAGCCATCTACCTCGGCATCGGCATCGCCGCACAGGGAATACATACCAGAACGACGTGTAATGCCCAAAAGACGACGACTGGACAACTTCATATTGTAAGATACTTACTAAATTGCATTTGTAAAAACATAATTTTCCAGATATGTTCGTACACAATGTAATGTATAAAATTGGTTCCAGGAATACAAATTACGGCAAAAAGTTACATATGGAATCTGGTGGACGCAAATCGACGTTTTTGTGGATTTTTCTTGCAATCTTCAAAACTTGCTCAAAACTTTACGCCACTACTGCTCTGTAAATATGGGTTTGAAAATAAATGTGTAAGACCTTTTTTGTAGAGAATTTATTCATCTTTTTTTGCCGTATGATGGAAATAAAATGAGTTATTGACTGAAAAATGATTTTTTGCAAATTCTTTGCGTCGCCATTGCCAACGCTCGTCTCGGTGGAGGGGGAAAACTTGAGAACACTTTAAAAGCATGCAAATAAAATGTTTATATCCATAAAAGATTTCAAATTCCGGTGCTCACTAAACGCAAAATTTGAAGCTTTATAAATTTTATTCTACGAATTTTTCACGGAGAGTGGCTGTTCTCAAATCACAGACGTACGTCTGAAAGTGTGTTTATTGCAATTTTCACAAAAGTTGGTAAAAATTGCATTTTTTCGACTGACAACCGGTCTTATAAATCGGTCTTATTTGGAAGATAGAGAGGTAATTCGACGCAGATCAGGCTATAATAGGCCAGTCAAATAGTACAGAAATCCCTAAAATCGCAAACTAACGGCTAGTTCTGATTTTTTAATATGTTGTTAGGACCACTACCAATAGTAATATCCAAGTTTGCAGCTTCGAAAGGACTGTGCTCTCTTCGTGACACTCGTGGCACTCGAAAAACCGCGAAATTTTCGCAGTTTTTTCGGTTTTTTACTATATCTTCTAAACTATGCGTTTATTCATAAAACCTGTTATTACGTTTTTAAAGTAGATTAAATTTGCGACCAGAACCAGCTCTGTCGGTATAATAGTAAACAAGATACAGCCCTCCAGCAATTGGCAATTACCAAAAAAAAGGGAAATTTTAAGATTTGGTCTTAAGTTAAGTTTGGTTTGGTTTTAAGTTGTCTCCAAAATCGGGGAAGATTTTACGGCTAAAGTCATAGGGGGAAATGTTGTAGCGAATATAATTAGCTTTAATTTAAGCACAGAACGCCGTCCGTAGGTCTGATGATTTCCTCATAATGCTTAAAAATCCAAAAAATGTCCAAGTGTACCGTACTTACATTTTAATTTCTTCACGCACTGCAAAGTTACTTTATTACATATTTAGGCAAATGTTACTATAATGCGAAACATAATATACAGATTATAAATATAACCTGCAACACGGTGCAGTCACACAAATGACAAGTTATTTTAATTTCCTCACGCGCACTGCAAATTTACTTTATTTCATACCTGATGCTTAGACAAATTTTACTATGATGCGAAACACTAATTACAATTTTTTACAATTATTTTTTTTTTAATAAATTTTCATATTCCTTAGACTACGGACTTTTTCATCTATGTATTTGTGGTGCAATTATAAGTTTATTTTATTCATTTTTCTGCAATATTTACTTTATTTTCAAAACTATGAAAGCATACATGGTGGATACAACCCATGTTGGGTTGTATCCACGGTAATGGGACGTAAAGTATCATAAATCGCATGTTGTCACTTTTTTGGATTTTGACTGAAAAAGGTGCCAAAATGTTCTATTTATTTCCAAAAAAAAAAAGGAGTTCCGGACAAGATTTCTGTTCAAGTTCAGATTCATGTTCAGCAACTCAAAAAACATAAAGGGTGAGAAAATTGCGACTATGGCAAAACTTTCCCCTATTTGCGTTTTATTTTCCTAATATGCTTAGCCTATAAAAAAAATAATAAATAAATAAAACATGAATGCAAAAATGTCTAGCAGTTAAGTAATTTCTGTAGATATGTATAATAAATGTAAAGCAAATCTAATGAAATTGATGAAAGAAATAAAATTTTCATACTTTTCATTTTCATATATACTTATCTACTTAAATATTTTCACGCTTTAATCTGCACGCGAATCCGGATTACAAATATTCTAAAATTTAAATATAACAGTTTCCATTATCTACACCATGTTTATATACACGCGAAATGTTTATTTATAAAACCAAATTTGTGTTTTAAAGATAACTTATTATGTTAACAGAACATGCCAGCCAACCTCAATGATTTACGTACACCATACGTGAAACATCACTTATACTCAGTGCGAACTCGGCATGGAAAAATAAATACTCGTATATATAATAGGGAAAATATTCTTTAGTCAATGGACGGTGGTTAGTTTATACAGGGCGTTTCTACGTAATTTTCCCAGTCAATAATCGGGAATTAGATATCGCATGTTATTATAGACTGTATTTATTATTTAAACATCTTTATCTATATATAAGTACTATAAAAACCTAAATATGATAAATGCAAGTGATTTTGCATACAATTTCCTTGAACCAGTTTCACTTGGCCTTTCCTTTCCTAGTATAAGAGTAGCAGCAGTAAAAATGTCACTTTTCTGTCTAGTTAAAGAAATAACTGTTCCACAATCAGAGCTGGTCAAATACTTTAAAAAAGTATTTAAAAGAAATTAATTAGTTTAAAGAAAGTATTTAAATACTTTGATGACACTGAAATATTATTAAAGTAGTTAAAGTACATAGTTTCATATTTAAATATTTTCAAAGTATTTAAATACTTTCAGAATATTTAAATACTTTGAAAACACTGAAATATTATTAAAGTATTTAAATGGTTAATAGATTAATGTTGTTGGGGACTGACAATAGTGTTAAGGTAAATATACTGTTGTTTTCACGGACTACTGGATCATATCTTGGAAAATTGCAGTTTCACGAATTATTTCAAGTTGCAAAATATGTGAAGCCAATATGTAAAGCTTTAGGTCTGCAATGGGATGGTTGGAGTAATAGAAAAAAGGAAGCCATTATTAATTTTATTATCACCACTCCTAAGCCCATTTTTTTAAAAACATTACTACTGATACAAATCAATATACTGCCGAGTACATGGCCGAAAAAATTGAGGAAATACTTTCAGACATAGGACCAGAAAAGTTTATTTCTATAGTGACGGACAACGGACGGCCTGTGTAATAGTCAAAGCAAGAAACATTATTAATGAAAATTATAAACATATATTTGTTTATGGTTGCGTCGCCTATACACTTAATTTATTAATAGAAGACATTTTAAAAATGCGAACGATGGCTTTCGATAGAGGACGATGTTAAAGGTATCGTTACTGCTACCGAAAGAACCTATAGCATATATGGTTTCATACACCCTGCAAAAAGAAACCCACTAGCAGCTGAGCGAGCCGGTATAAGGACTTTATAGCCCATAATTTAAAATTATTAGATCAGGACCAGGTATCAGCGATGTTCAAGCATGAAGAAGAAAACCTGTCTACTTCCCACTACCAATCGACCCATAATCCTATGGAAATCGAGACAGTGGAAATTGACGAAATGGTATCGGATTCTGAGGGGTCCGAGGAGGAAAATAGTGATGTGGACATTTATCCACTTTTTCCTGAATCAAATTAAAATTATTTTTTGTTAAGTCTGTTCGTTACGTTTGTTTAAGATTTTATTTCGTATTTTTATGTTTTTGAGAAATAAGATTTTATGTTTTTTAATTTGTCACAGAATGTGTTAGGTACTCATATCGTTATTATTCAATAACAAAATCTTAGTTTTTTTGTTTAACTTTTATTTAAGTATTAATTAATCTACAATATTCCATTGTTTGGTGTTGGTAGGTCGTTCTCAGAAAATTCTCATAATTGAGAATATTCTCCATATTTTTATTTTCCAGAATTTTCCATCACTAGATATTTGATTTGTTTGGAAAATGTATTTAAATACTTTTAAGATTGGAATATTTAGGACGTTCAAATACTTCTGTATTTGATTGAACATGCAATAAGTAATAAGTACTGTAATAAGTATTTAAATACTGCCGGAAAAGCATTTAAATAGTCTCCAGTTATTTAAGTAGATTAAGTATTAGTACATCTTTAATTACTAGATACCTAGATTAATACATCTAGGATCATTTGCAAAAATACTAAGTAGTAACACATTCAAACAGAGTATTTGTAAGTGTGCCTATAAATACTTGGGGCGAAAAGTATTTATATATTCGGTATTGAAATAATTTTTAGTATTTAAATAATTTAAATACATTTGAGTATTTGTAAATACAAATAACACAGCTCTGTCCACAATCACTATATAAACAGCGAATATGGAGACTGGCGCTACTGAACATTTACTTAAATTGCCAACCCAAAAATACAGAAATAAATGGATTTATAAAAGACCTCAAGGTAATATAATATTAAAAACTATATTTGGATATGATTTGAGTTATTTCTGCCAGTTCGTAATTTCAGATTTGACAAAACTCAAACAGATATGTATATAAATATATACAACATATATACATATCTATATATAAAGGATTGGGCTTTTAATATGGACAAGAAAACTGGAGAGAATATGCTGAAAATTTAAGACTCTTACTGAAGATTTAAAAGAATATGCAGAAAACAATCTGGAACTGAACTGCGAAGAATTTTTTTCTAATAAATTATAAGCCAACAAGCACTCACGCCCACGTAACTAAATGGAGGTAAAAAGTAAACAAAAAAAATACTCGTCTGTACTTACGTTTAGTGACGCTAGGCGAACGGACGGCTGAAACAGCCAATAACTCGGTAAACTTTAGAAATACCAAAAATATACATTAATGAAATTTTATAGCAAATGTTATAAGCTTTGTATATTTATAATTTTACCCGCGACTTGGTCCGCGCGTTCTTAGTACGCGCGACAGGTAGCCTTTGTCATATTAAGTCGTGGGAGGGGGAAACGGTGCGAGGCGCCTTTCGGTGCGGCGCCGCGGCGGCGTGCGCGTGGGATGCGCGCGGTACTGGACACTGATACTTTAGTTTATTTTATTATTACTCGATCGAACGGGAGATTTACTTTAATAATTATTCATTAATGTTTATATTGTAATGTATTGGATGTATACTTCCCTATTTAAATTTTGTTCACAATTTCATTAAATTTTAATTTTTTTACGCGCAACCCTAATTCTTTTTCTAAAATAATAAAATAAATAGCCTAAGTTACTCCTTATAACATCAGCTATTTGCCAGTAAATGTCCCGTCAAGTCCCGTCGGTCCAGCCGTTTCGGAGATTAGCCGGAACAAACAGAGACAAAAAAATTAAATTAGTACCGTACATATACTTTCATATGAATTTAGTGAAAACTGTTATTTTGATTTACAAACAGACACTTCAATTTTATTAATTTTAATAGATTAAGGAATTAAAGTTCACATTTTTATGTGCCCCTCGTTTTCAGCAGTGTATCTATAACACAGAAATATTATCTGCCATATGGCGTGGATTATACAAATCTGGAGGCGTATGCTTCTAGAATAACAGAACCGCCTGCATACTTTTCTCTACTCTATTACAACAGGTCAGTCAAGTTAGCCCCCACATTGGATTTTTAACATGTTTCCTCATTGGCATAAATGATGCTAGTCATGTGCTCAAATGTGCTATTTTTTACATCACCACATATAAGTATTTAACATAAGGGGTTTAATTCAAAAAATCTGTACTCTGTAATAAATATTTACCTTTTGCACTTGTTGCATAAATAACTATATTATAAGAGAGTACGGGAGATTTTTAACTGGACTTAACATTAAAAAAATTATATATCCACGTATGTAACATTCCCAGTTCTTTTGAACTAACTTTTTTTATTTAATTATTTTAGAGTATATTATCTTCTAGGCACAACAGTTGTCATGTTCAAGACGAGTTAATTTAGAACTTAAAAACACTAAATGAGAAATATATATAGTATATATAGTTATATATACGCAAAAATTGTTTATTATCTTATGTCCAAATGAGTTTGCAAACATCTACATGTTTGTAATAATGTAGGCTATTTAAAACACATTCTCTGTAGATCTAATAGATCTAGTGAAAATATTTATAAAATAAATTAACTTTTTTAAAAATTCCTGTGAAACAGAATAGAATATACTTAGCTGGATATCTAGCTTTAGAGATCTAGAATTACTATAATACTACTAAAATATTATAAAAAATTATGTATAAATATAGACTAGTCAATTTATACATAAATACGTCGACCCTGTAAAAGGTCATGTATCTAATTTTTTAATATGTTGTTAGGACCTATGCCAGTAATAACAGACCAAGTTTGCAACTGACCTGTGAAAGTTGCGCAATGCCCAACAAGCAGCGTAATTCTTGCAATTGTTTCGGTTCTTGCACAATATCTCCTAAAGTATGCCTTCTACGGAAAAAGTTCTTCTATCCTTTTTTAAATCAAATTAAATTTACAACAATTTAAGCTGGCCGGTTGAATTTTAACCGAGCTCCGTATGTTCAGAACTTTCTGAGATACCGCTCCTTAAGCATTTGTCAATTTTGTACAAAAAGGGAAAAAGTGTCGTTTTGGCCATGTATCTTGTCAGATATTTGGAAAAGTTCTCATTCCACGAGGACAGTCCGAAACGTTAAATATTTGGCAATATTGTTTCGTTTTTACAGAACGATAAACTATTTATTTATTTTAATAAGCATATGTCATTACAACTTCTTTAATGGACCTTCTTTAATCGGGACATCATTGACACAGCATTAACCAAAGGTCCGTTATTAACCGTGTTATTGTTATTTGAGAAGACGTGGACCTCCTGGTCCTCCTAAATGGTTTGGGCTCAACGAACGTCGACCTCCAACGTCGAAATGTGGCAAGCGTGAAGCTGGGTGTGCCCATTTCTCAAGCTCATCTTATATCCACGGAGCCACACAACACCCGCAAGGGACTGTTCTTTTTCTACATGCTTTCAGCGGATGCGACACCACCTCTGCCTCTTTCTGGCGGGGAAAAAACAAAGTTCGCCAGGGTCTGCCAGAAAAATCCCCCCTAATCGGACTGGCTACAATTTTCCTGCAGTTATATTCCAGTCAGTCATGGGGGTAGACGATCGACAATCAGGTTCTCATCCCAGTCACTACCACCATGGATCCCGCTTCTCAGAATCTACTGCGCTTGATGTTTTGTAAATGCAGAAAAGGATGTAGCTACCGCAAATTCAGATGTCGGTTTAAAATGCTCAGCACGATGACAATTTTGCTCTGGTAAATCATGCCAGAACGTTCCATCTATTTATTTTGAGGATACCGATACCGATTATGACGAAGACGACCCCGGCCCTGCCCCCTATATTTGCCGAACGAGTTGATGAGTTTTATCTACCTGCTCAGGGAATCACTGAGGATTTTTCAAAGCCAGGATCGTCGAAAAAAACGAAATTATAATGTAGCAGGTTAGTTTTTGTACCATGTAATATTAATAATTATTACTGTAATATAAGATAATTACACTTTAATTATATCGCAGTTACATTTTTTTAACAAAAAGAATTAAAACGTTACAATGTGTTTAATTGATTTTACCACAATATTTTTTTTCAAAATTTTTGTTTGAGGGGAAATTTTGAGGGAAATTTTTGAGGGAACATTTAGCTATACGAGCATACCTCAAATTAAAGCTGAATAAATTTATTACAAATTCACTATCGATGACTCTCCTCATGAGATGAGTACTTTTCCCTATATTTGGCAAGATATATTATCAAAGGGAAACTTTTTCACTTTTTAGAAAAAAAATATAATTTCTGAGCTATATCTCGGAAAGTTCTGAATGCACGGAGCTCAGTTTGCATGGGCATAAATTGTAGCAAATTGAATTTACTTTTAAAAAATTATAGAAGAACCTTTTTCATTGCGAACTAACGGTTCGTAATCAGATAATAATTTATGTTTCGATCTAGATAGTCTTTCAACTTAATTAAGCAAAGTTGATTTAATATTGCTATCGACTTGAGGTCTACCTTCGAAATAAATCTTTTACACCACCGTTTCCGAATTTTTTTAACTAGTCACCTTAACATCACCATATTCAATCATCATTAATAACTATATACGTCAATTTTCTCCCATTCAGTTAAATATGCCATTTAAATTCACACTTGCTTACAAGTTTTCATAACCTGATTAATTCCAGAGAGAAATGGAATAAATTAATGGTCTTACAACAGTTTTTTTTATGAATTTCTTACTTATAATAGTTTTTGTTCGATTATGTATAATTTCTGTCATAAATAAAATCTGCAATTTGCTTGACTTGATTTATTTAACCATCCTCTATCTCAAAAACATTAAACAGTCAACCCCTAATAGTATTGTTGGTGATGAACTAAAAAAAACTATACCTAATGTATTAAATTTTATTGAAAAATATGAAAGGTTGATAAATAAAAATAAATATAAAAGGAAAAATAAATCCTGGTAAAATATCGTTGTACCAATCAATGTGTTAAAAAATAGGTTGACGTGTCTCATAATTTTGCAAAAAAGATAAGGAAAATATGAATATTTATTTATATTTATATTATATGAATTTAGAGTTCGCAATTACAGGTTCGTAATGAAAATATCTGCCGAAATATTTGCGAAAATATCGCTTTTAGGTATAAACAGATAATAAAAATTAAAAAATATATAAGGTGATGTATTAAAAAAAAAGCTACACTATCGATGCTCCGTTCTAGTGAATCACCCTGTATCTCTGAAAATATTTTTAATATCAAATTTAATGAATATAATCCAAAAATATATGCGATTTTGAGTACAGTATGATCCCTATACAAAAAAAATCATGAGGACTATATTGGATTTTAACGCACTAATGGGCACAGGTTTGCTCATTCGAGTTTCAGGCATGATTTTTTCCAATAGTTTGGTTTTTTAATATAAAAATTAAAATACCGTTTATCGATATTATTCTGAAAATAAAGGTAAAATGTTTATTGTTATTGACAGTGACATTGACATTGAGATTAACTAAAAACGTATATTAGCAGGGTAACATGGGCAAATCCAGAAATTACTATGTTGAAAATTTTCCGCTTATAAGTTGCCAATTAGTTGCGAGTGAACTGAATTTGTCGCTATTGTTGTTTTTTTCCCGGGGTGTCCTGCGAACCTGATATAAAGTTAGCAGGGCAAATAGAATAAAAAGATATTTAATATTGATAGACCGTCTAGAATCACTTACTTATTTTTTTGGTCGCTAATTAGTGGCGATCGAATAACGTCGATACCATTTTTTTTTTAAATAACAAGTTGCCCTGATACGTTTATATCAACTTAGCAAGTCAACACCGCTTGAAAATTTATTTAAAAAATAATGGATTACCTTAAAGTACGTATTTTTTGTGTCGCCGACATAGAATATTAGCTTAAACTTGCACGAGCATATTAGTACGAATTATTTTAATTTCTCAAAAATTTCGTCACTTCTTACTTTGCAGACTTGAAACTCGGCAGGAATTTTTGAGGTAGGTTTGAGGAATTTATGAGGTAGGTACTAAATTTTTACTTCCCCTGTATACACCTAGTTATCATTTTCTGGGTTTCGTGTTTTACGCAACACACTTCTTTCACTTTAACGTTTTGATGTCTTTATGTTTTATTATCATTACATTTTAATTGTACATATTTATTTAATAACGGATTAATGAAACTAAACAATACTTTAAAAAATTCAATAATTCTCTGAAAGAAGTCGAAGTCTCTGAGCTATTAAAAAGAGACAATGTCCGAGGAAAACAAAACGCGTACCAAACCTAAGTAAAAAAGTAAGCAGGTAGGTATTTATTACCGGGAGGCTCCGAATAGTGCAAATTCTGAGAATAGACTACGTACCACTTGCTAGCAAATCTATCATTCTTCAACCGTTATGTATTGTCAATACACCCTGAATTTGTGTAAGCTGACTCCTATTGTACATACCTAATTTTCCAAAGGTAAATAGCTTAGTTAGCTACCTTTGTAAATCACCTTAACGTACATATACATACGAATCTAAAAAAAGTTGTAATTCATTACATAACCCTAATCGCAATTACCCAAATATTTGCTACATGCTTTTTATAAATATTTTAATTTGTTTCAGACGGATTGGATGCGAAATAAAAGCAAGTGAATTCCAGACAACACTTATGTATTACATGCGCTCTGTCGCTGAGGACATATTATTCAAATATTTACAACCGTCTGCAGGCAGACTTGCATACTTAACCAGTGATTAGCAGATGTCCCAAAATACATCCCTTGTCGGGAAATAAGAAGTAATGAAGTTGCGTGCAAAAGTCTATGTTTACTTGAGATTTTATAGAATGAATAACTGAATCATCATCCACAGCTGGGTCCAACTTAGTTACTTTTTTCCGCAACTGCAACTACTCGTATAACTTAGTTACTTTTATAATGCAAATAGCTATAGGTAACTAAATTTTTTAAGTAACTCACGAAAACTTAAATAGTGGAGGTAGCTAAAGTTACTTTTAGTAACTAAATTTTTTAAATTTTATTAAAACACTATGATCATGTGACATTAGAATCACCACCTAGACAAAACAACAATGACTACAAAAGCAGATGACTATAAATTTTTTTAAAAAAATATACAATCGTCAGCTCCGGTGAAACGAATATTTTCATTTGCCACAGAAATAAATTCTCCAAAAATACATGGTCTTTCAGATTTTCTTTTTCAAAAACTAGTATTGTTGAAGGCTAATAGTAAAAAAACAATCGGTTTCTTGAAAGTGATTTAGTTTCTAAGTGCTACATAGACCTTCCTATTATCATTATTATCCCATTCCTGTTATTATTTATATGATACATAATTCAAATTATATTTTATATGAGAAACATTTTTCTTACTTAATATTTTATTTGGATTGAAATTACATGATTTATTTCTGTTTCATATTATTGTCATTATTTCAAACGTATTGTAGGTATCGTAAACAACGAAATTCTACAGAATTTTCTGAACTCGATGTTTCTGCAGCCCTAAACAGACTCAAAACAAAAATAACTTAAATGGATCCTGATGAAATTCCATCTTTTCTCTTACATGATTGTGCTGTCGTCATATCGTCAGTTTTACCAACAAGAAAGATGACTATAGTGATTGTCAACCATCAGCAAATAATCCCACATGCCAACGAAACAAAGTATCTAGGCATGACTAAGATGTAAAACTTCGATGGAAAACACATGTGAAGAATAAACGTGAGCAATTCCTCAAATTCAGACAAATGTATTGGCCCCTCGGGCGTCATTCTTTCAGGGCAGTTGTCAATATACAACAAACTGCTTCTCTAGAAACAAATTCTGAAGCCCATATGGACTTATGGCATCCAACTCTGGGGATGCAATAAGAAATCAAACATTAAAGTAATTCAAACGTTCCAGAATAAAGTACTTCGAAGCATCGTCAATGCGACTTAGTACAATCGCAATGAAGACATCTATCGCGACCTGAATGTGCCTATGGTTGAATATGAGATCAAGAGGTTTCCAGGCAAACACAGAAGAGGCTAGAAAATCACGAAAACGTCGAAGTGATCACTACTCGACAATAACTGACTTGGTCGACGGCTAAAGATACTAAACCGGTCTAATTGGTGTAGTGACAGTGAAAGTGCCTAGAATTCTAAGCATAATATGTCTACCACGCGAACCAAGTGTTATGTAGAGTGTGTCACTGGACACTCATCTACTGAACAGCGTCTGGATATTAAGAAAAAAATGTTAGATACCGTTACGGAATCGTCAGAAGCGATTGTGTACGATATATTTCTAAATCCCTAGATCTAGGGAAAACTGCACAATCTGGCAACACCGCACCCGACGATGTGGCAACATCGAATCTGGGGGTGCCAAATATAACCCCCCAAGGTAGACGTTTCAACCCTCTAGGATTTCAAATAACCGAGATACACCCCTGGCCCCATTTAGAATAGTTGCGGTATATGAACATATGGACTACCCCCTGTAGAACACTTCGAGATGCCTTGTATACAAACTAGAATGGGATGGAATAAATGAGAATAATCTAGAATGAGATGAAACAAGTGAGAACAGTCTAGAATGGGATGGAATAATCGAGAAGCTTCTAGAACTTTCCAGAACATTGAAAATAGTATAAAGTGCCAGCCGATCGCGACATTAGTCAGTTCAGTTTGAATACCCTTAGAGACAAGACCTAGTAACAAGTAATTAAAAGTGTTCAGTAGTAATTTATCACTGTAAACAGTTGTGACTTGTTGTGTTTGGAAATTAATAAAGTGTATTTGGATTCTGGACAGTACTCACTTATTTTACGATCTCAGTGCGTATATAAACAATACATTTAATCTAGTTACAATGTTATACGCCCAAGGGGCGTTTTTCTAAAAAAAATATCGCTAAAAACTATCGCTTTTAGCGATATTTTTTTTAAAGCCCAGCTATTTTAAAACAACCTAAACTTATGCCCGTACACAAAAAACGCGTTAAGCTTACTATTTCATACAACGATAGTCGAGTTTGCATCATCTGTATTATGATATGAATATTAAAATAAACTGTCGCTCTCAAAGACTATGATTTAGATTCTGTCAAAAATGGGCCGCCTACTTACAACATTTTGCTGTATTCCTCACTACATCAAGAATTATTTTTTAACTCTGAAGTGAACTATTGCGACACAATTGGAAGATATGGAGAACTGAATCGCACATAGTATCTAAGCATTCCGTAAATAAACAGCAATTTATATGCAATACATCGCTATAACAAACATCAAACTTCATACCTAACGCAAAATAAATGAATAATAGTAAGTAGATGCTACCATTGCTATATATATACCTATTAGATATAGGTATTAAGAATGTCAATAGGGTATTTATTTAGAGTCGCCGTCGTTCAAACGGAACAAATTAACCTCATTTATAAAAAAACAGAATAATAATTATTATTTATTTATTTCAAACAGCTAGGCTCTAAGCCGGAGGCCATATCCGCTAGTGAACAAAATTCTGTCTAAAGTTCTAATTTTCTCATAATGTAACATCCATCCTATGTACCTTAAGGATAAAACAAAATTATACTGTGAATACACAATTTTAAGGGAAATTTTATGTTGAACAAATTTCCCCTCTTTAGTCAGTTTATAGTTATATTATATTTATACAGTTTTATAGTTATAATTAGATTATAGTTTTTTTAAATTTGTTTAGGAGATAGTGGCTAGAATACAGAAAAGGCTCCTTTTTGGGGTTGCTAAATGTGAAGGCATTAAACATTCCTCACAATGTAACTCTTCTATCTAACTTAAGGGTAAAACAAAATTAGACTACGAGTACACCATTTTAAAGGAAATTTTATGCTGAAGAAATTTCCCCTATTATAGTTTTTTTTAAAATTTAACACGGTTTACCAGATATTGGGAAAAATAGAGTCAAAGTTCTTTTTTGGGGTGTTTCACCCCCCCCCCCAACTTCTAAACTCGCTCGCTTTCAGAAAAGTATCCGATATATTCTTATTTAAGGGATCAAAATTGATCCATTTCTGCAAAGGTACCTCGCGGACCTCTCGAGCAGACGGACACCCCTATGTGGCGTCCAGACTATTGGGTACTCTAGATCCCGCTCCATATCATTGTAAATGGCTCTTCAACTAAATGTCAATTCAGGCAATTTTTTCCCATTGTGACTGGAGACAGAATGTAAATGTAGACTAGTTGTGGTACAAGTAAGGTCAATGCCAAGGACAAATGTAACATGAACAAACAGCTATAAAATTTCTATTTCACTATGATGAATAACATCACAATAAATATTGATATTGTTTATGGATATTGTTTACTTGCACCTATGTAAACAGTAAACTTTGTCTTATAAAAATAATTTTGTACTTTTCTTTGAGAATTTTTAATTGTAAGAAAACATGTTAACATGTTATATTGTCAAAAAAGAATGGCTTTATCAACCAGTACAAGTGTTATAAAGTGTGATAATGTTTGATAGTTTTTAAAGTTCTTATAATATAGCAAATACACATTTTAAAAAACATTGCAGTATTACAACATTACTAAAACACTATTAAAATGGTAACTGTTCGAGAACGGTCACTTTCTACTATTGCATAGGTGTGTAGGTATTACATGCGTAATTATAGAAAGGCCGAAAGACCAAAACAGGTTATATAACTCTTAAGTAAAATCAATTACGTTTCATCCAGACGATGAATGATAAGGTACCTACTATTTCATAGTAATTTATGGGGACCTTACTTACTGTTAAATATCAGTACCTATATGGTATAATTGGTATAAACATGACTAGCATACTACAATACCTACAGGGTAAAAAGTTGTTAACAGCGATGACACCAAGTTTGGTAATTATTTCTTATTATTTTGGAAAATAATAATTTTGAATCTGATTATTTCTGTTAAAAAATCAAAAGTACACTGCCTGAAATGACTATTACAAACGAAATGTCAAAAGTCCCCACCTAAAAGTCTGCTAAAAATTTGATTGTTAGTTATCGAAGTTAAGTTAAGAAATAGTTAAGTATTCTTGTTCTATCGAAGATGGGAAACAAGAATATAGACATGAGAAAATTCCCTCCGAGTGGCTTTGCAGATGGCGCTACTTTAAAAGTCATGAAATGAACAAGAGTTGATATTGACATACTTTTTACCACTTTAGTGATGTATGCCCGATTGCATCAACTTCTGTTTAAGGAACGAATACTAAAGAGACCCTTAAAGTTAAGTCGTCCTTAATGTATTGTTCGGTTGCATCATCACTTGTTAAAATTTCCTCAGCTATGTATCTGTTACATTTGACAACGCCATAAAAATCTAGTAACGTTATCTTTTTTAAAGTTTATGTTGGGCACATCGGTGAAATAGATGACTTTTAGGTATTGAATCCTAACCAATAACCAATCCTAACAACACTTTACTAACTTTACTTTATAATATGTAATTTGCTTTGGACTTTGGTTTTTTTATATTTTTATTATATAAACCTATTAGTATGACATAAATAAGCCCAAATTAACTACTACCTGAAATTTTCAATTAGCAGTTAAGGTAAAAAATAAATAAACTGGTAATAACTGGTGGTAATGACATCATTAGTCCCGGACATTTTACCTGCATTAAATTGTCATTAATAGACAATTTTCGTGAAATAAACATAATCTGTATTATTTATCTAAGCCTTCTTATTATTATTAAGCGAAAATAAATGGGAAATAACAATAATAATTAGGTTTGAAGTAAGTCAATTTTAATTAATCCCAATGAGTTCGTCAGAGTGGGCTTTCTTTTTTTTTGGGCAAACAACTGAGAAAAAAAGTCGACAAAAAATCCATAAACTTATTTCATCGACTACTATCCGATAACGTAATTATTGAAAATTGGTGTATTAGGCCATTAATAGCAATTTCTAACACTAATTATGTAATTAAGTAGGTTAAGAACAAAAAGCATGTGCCTGTAAATTGCTCAGTACCACAGTGTAATTCTGTTAACAATAAAGTGTGTTCAAACTTCAAAGCACTTTTTAAAATCAGATTATAAAATAACCAGCAATGATAAGTAGATTAACGTATTCTAATAAGGACTGGTACCTATATGACATATTCTTGTATTTCGCATGTTAATTTGTCATTTTTAGATATTCTTGCCATAATTTTATAATTCTTTTTAGGACAGTGGAAAATATTAAATCCTGCAGCCATACCATCAGTCAATCTGCCTAGAAGTATACAAGATAAGAAAACGAGTAAACAAACGCAAGTCAACGTTTCATGAGAGGACAGGCGAATAAAGGTAGTGCTAATGAAGAAGACGAGGGAGAGCTTTTAGCATATCTTCTCAAACTTTTCTTGATAGTCCTGGCGTTAGCAATATACAGCAAGAACGAGCAAGAATTAATATAAACCTTGAAGCCGCTAATCAAGAGGAGTCAAACCCCACTGTAGAAGGACGCCGCGCGCCGCGCCGGTCCAAAAATACTCGGACAGTAGTAGTGTCTTACCTAGGCTCCCAGTTAATTTCAAAATCTTTTTTAACAGAAGACCAGCTGAAGCATTTTAGTGGATTTTATAGGCATGAATATAATCTGTCACCTCTTCACAACCAACTCCAATTCAGCGTTCAAAATGTCACTGTTTCCGCAGCTATAATATAGCT
>CAXKVY010006827.1:0-20359 GCA_964058915.1 Tetropium fuscum | reverse complement strand
ATTAAAGTATTTTTATATTAACAAACTAGGATAAAGTACCTATTAAAGCGCTGAGTCAGATCAAAAAATGGGTTATCAGTTTTTTCCGTCGGCGTAACACCTATACCGCGACTGAAAAGTCAACTGTCAATACCGCGTCTCTGTGAATTTTAATTAACGACATGCCGCACCTAATTGAACACAGTTAATTCGTGTACATTAATATACAATAAAATATTCTAGCCAAATAAAACTAACATGTTGTAGATATGGCGAAGGTTATCATAATAAATAAGCAACGTAATTAACCATATAATACTCGGTTATCTATCCCGACAATTACTGACAAACAATTTCTTGCAATATACATATAGTTCCACGACTTGGAACATTGTTTCTTTTTTAGTTTTGTTTAATTATTTTAATATTTTCTGAATAAATTGTTCCATAGTTGATATTTTTTTCTTTGTAATTGATATATTTATCAAATATAAAGAATTACAATATTCGTATTGTAGTACTCGTATAATAACAATGACCTAAGACATCGTTTACACGTTGGTAGACTGGAAACATATTCGTAAAATTTTCAGTTTGGCACACGTAATATTGTTAATGGCGTCGACATAAAGTTTCAGTATGTATGTAGTCAATATTAATGTATACATTTTTTTGTTGGTTGTTTTTATTCAATGTTTTGTGAGTGTGTTGATATAAATATGAGTTGGTCTTTTGAAGGCCATAACTACTTTTCCATAATTCAACTTCTGTAACGATGTATTCTAAAATGTTGATCATGTGATTTGTCACTGGTATTCCATAATTGCACCCCATTTTCTTATTTTTTGTATTGCACTGCATCTCTTCACTAAATATTGCACGGAAGCACTCCAAATTTTTGGCGGCTATTCAAAGCTGTCGGTGCTTCACTGATTATCTCCTGATAAAGATCAACTCAATGTGAGTCCATAAATAGAAAAAAAAGAAAAGGAAGCAAAACTTTTAAAAACGAAAAGGAATCTGAGCATTGGAGACCCCAAATGCAAAATTGCACCCAAAAATCAACATTTTAAACGGAAGCGCTCGCCAGAAGATGTGTCACCTGAAGAAGAATCTGAGTGCAAAGACGATTTTAATTTAAATCTGACGATTTGTACCTAGCAGATGATTCAGAAAACGATGTGGACATTCCAACCCTGACGTCAGCGATGAAGTATACATTTTTTGAAGCGAACTTTTTTCAACAATCCAAAGAGGTGATTTATGGGTCTAGTGTCACATGTGTTCCATGTAGGCACATAATAAATGTGTAGGTGCGGATAAAGATGAATAAGTCTATGACTTGTTCAAGTAGTCTATGCAGAAGTTTGATATTTTTAGTTTTTATTAATAAAAAAATAGTTAGTAGATGTGTTTATTATTTTTTCAAGGTAATCCATATTTGCACCCTATTTCCTCGAGGGTAATTTTTTTTCTAACAATGGTTTTTTCGAAAGTTATAAGGATGGGTAGGTTATATTTGAACATATATAATCTATAATATCCAACGGCAAAACTTTTTATTCGACTATTATAATAGGCCTAATATCAATCTTAGGGATATTGAGTCTGCCGTAAAGAATAAAAGTTTTATAAGCCTGACATTCCTCCTAGACCAACTCAAGACAATGTTCATTATATATCTATATTATTAAAAAGTATACTCCCGTTCTCACGGTCCCATTATTTTTTTGCTGTGTAATTGCTGTTGTGATCGGTTGTTTATTGAAAAAATAATATGAACAACAATAATATCTATTATATTATTATGCACATCGTAAGACAGAATCCATGCGCTTTCTTGAACTTGACAATGGCTAATTGATATCATTTTTTACAAATTTTATCTCGAAATTCAAATTGTAACTACCTACCTACATATACTTTTTTTTTCAGGAAGCCCTCTATTATTTAATGTATATATTTAATAACTGCCATAGGCCATTGCAGACCTTGATTTATACTTATATTGAATAAATAACTAAATAGTACAGCTATAATCTTTAATTTTTTGTAGGAATCTGCGTGGATATTACGTCATATCCCGGCGCTTTGTGTAAAGAATTTCATATCGTTATCGTTAACCGCATCTAGCCTTATAATAATATTTAATTTGTCATTAAACTGTTACATGATACCTGTTCCTTAATGGTTTACTTGTGAGTTTATTTGGTACATATACTGAACGGACCAAAACAATCGGTGACACACATTATTTTGAATATGATTGAATATACCTGGTGACACAGGAGACATGTAACGCTCTGTAACTTTACTATTTAAAAAGTTAAAATTTAAACTTTGGGAGAGTTGTATATTACATAATTATCCATTTTTTAGAATATCAAACATTTCCTTAAACTTCCGGTTTAAGCGGAAGTGACGCAAACTTTGTTATTTTAAATGGTACCCTGTATATTTTTTTGCCCATCTCATTCGCCTTTAAATTCTCTTTTCAACCATGTATCACACCATGGCATTTGTTTTTAAACTGACAGTTAATAATCATTTTATTGTATTAAGCATAGGTGGCCATGATATGAACCTTGGCAGATATTGATGCTTAGTGTGATATCGAAAGACTTCTGGTACGCAACTTTGTGTCTCATATTTTTTTGGGCATAATCAGTAGCTAAACAGACTAACTAGATCTTTCTTATTTAAAAGAAAAAATCTCTAAACAACCAACGATATTATAAAAACTAAGATAGGAACTCCATTTTTTTATTTGACCTACTTAAGAAATACTTATTTATCTTTTATTTTCGGCCATTACAATTGCTGTACCTATCCCATTTTGCTTTCTTCATTAAAATTAGTATCAGTAAATTTATGTTTCGTCAAAATGCGTCGAGCTGATTCCCGATTTACACCGGTTTGGTCCTCAATATGTCTTATCGAAATTGTGGGATCTGCCTCGACAATTGCCAATACATTGATTTCCGATTCTTCATCGATAATAAAATTATTTCCAGGTATATTTGGTTCTCTTCTCTGGCTGTTCAACTCTTCCAAAATAGTTGTACGGTGGATGATTTCTTTCGGGAAATCTTCGTATAACTGAGCAGCCTGTCTGCTATTTTTTTTACATTCGCCATAGATTAATAGCATATCTACTTTTTCATTTTTTGAATACATGATAAAAATACTATTTAAAACGCGCTAACCTAGGTATAATTTAACAATAAATACTTAAATCGTTGTCAAGTTAACAATTCTTAATTGTCAAACCGACGCGTCTTTTTTCATTTTATTTTGTTTCCATGGCCTGCCTAACTAAATATTTTTGTTACAGTAGGTAGTAACAATGTTCATTACTATGCAATAATTATCGATACTAATTTTAATGAAGAAAGCAAAATGGGATAGGTACAGCAATTGTAATGGCCGAAAATAAAAGATAAGTAAGTATTTCTTAAGTAGGTCAAATAAAAAAATGGAGTTCCTATCTTAGTTTTTATAATATCGTTGGTTGTTTAGAGATTTTTTCTTTTAAATAAGAAAGATCTAGTTAGTCTGTTCAGCTACTGATTATGCCCAAAAAAATATGAGGCACAAAGTTGCGTACCAGAAGTCTTTCGATATCACACTAAGCATCAATATCTGCCAAGGTATATCATGGCCACCTATGCTTAATACAATAAAATGATTATTAACTGTCAGTTTAAAAACAAATGCCATGGTGCGATACATGGTTGAAAAGAGAATTTAAAGACGAATCAGATGGGTAAAAAAAATATACAGAGTACCATTTAAAATAACAAAGTTTGCGTCACTTCCGCTTAAACCGAAAGTTTAAGGAAATGTTTGATATGCTCAAAAAAAGGACAATTATGTAATATACGACTTTCCCAAAGTTGAAAATTTTTAACTTTTTAAATAGTAAAGTTACAGAGCGTTACATGTCTCCTGTGTCACCCGGTATATATATATATATATATATATATATATATATATATATATATATATATATATATATATATATCAAATATATATATATATATATATATATATATATATATATATATATATATATATATATATATATATATATATATATATATATATATATATATATATATATATATATATATATATATATATATATATATATAATTCGATCCATCTAAAATTTACCAAAAATTCATTTGAAAATATTTTCCTAACTATGGGGTCGATTTACATGATTTTTTTTTTAAATTGTAGGTTTGTTCGTGCGGAATGCAGATGTGCTACTGAATTTCAGCAAGGTGTACCAATTACATTGGATTTTTGCATAAAGTTTGCAACACTCTGTGGTAAGTGCAAGCAATAAAAAGATGAAAATTTTGATACAGAACTTTAGCGTAGTCTCTTCTTAACAATTCATTTTTTAATTCATGTCATTATCTCTATTAATAGGGAAGATATGATTAATTAAAATAATGACTATGTGCCATCGTAATTTTCAATGCAATTGCCAATGGGTTTTTGCAAAGTTGCTTCAGCAACTTCGTTTGTTTTTTTTTTTTGACAAGTGTCGCTAGTGTTTCTAAGTTAATTGTTGCGATTTGGTCTGAATTATAACAAAGTAACGATAAACAATAAAAAGTAATTTTTATTTATTATTATATCGAGCTCATATTAGCATGATTTTTTATATGGTGAGTAATTATTATCATATGTTGAATGTTTCTCATACTTTAAATTTTACGAATTCGTTTTATTTTTAAATAGCCTAGCTATATTAAAGTAGAAAGGTACCTCTGTTTAACTAGTTTTGGTATTTTGTAGCATTTTCCCATTCTTTGAAGATGATTTTATGAACCTGGGTAATTTGTATATTTTACTTTACTTTACTTTTAGTATGAGCAATGTTGAATTATTAGTTCATATATACAACAAATCTATACAATTAACTTTTATTTTATACTTTACGATGCATATTGTTATGTTTGGTAATATATTCTGTACACTTTTAGTGTTAGATACATGTATTCTAAAAATTATCTTTATATTAACAATTTCTTCTATGGTTGTAGATTTTGCTTATTGTTCGTCAGACTTTTTATTTCATTTTAATATACACACTATATTTTAAACTGTAAGAGGCAACCCTTTCTATTTACCTATTAGGTTAAATGATAAATTGTATAAATAGCTGTCAATAAATGTCATTTAATTATTTATCTACAGTGAAGTACTTATTTTTAATCATTATTATAAAGTGTTTATAAACACAATAATAATTAAAACTATTAATAATAGTATTTTTATTAAAATTAGTGGCTATAATCGATTCACTGTTATTACGCAAAAATATGTTTACCAATTTTATTATAATATCGTTAGTGGCCAAAACCGATGCTTGACGTTTTGCCAAGCACGCTGATGCCCTTCATGACCATTCAGAAACATCTTGACAATTATTCGCGTTATCGCCACAAATGAAAGTAACTTTGACGCCTATTGTATATCAACAATTTGCGCATTTCAGGAAATTTCTGTCTCCCATTCACTCGAATGTTTATCGAGTTCCGACGATGTATCGACGTTAACATAAATAAATCTCCCAAATATTTAGCTTAAAATAATATACAAACAGTGATATTCATTAACTGATAAAAAACTGTTTTACATTTTAACGTCTATTACATACATATGAAACAAACCTCGACTTAGTTACTTAAAATCAATTGTTTGTTTATGAATTACTTTTGGCAAGTTCCGATAATACGTTAAACTACTAATGTCCATAAATATTTGCCGTTTTTTAGCCGTTAATTAATCGTGAAAGAACATTTTTTGCCGCTCTTTAATTTGTTTTATATCGGGTGCCCTGCTGACTTCATATGAAGTTAGCAGGTCACATATATAAAAAATTAATTTAAAAAAATTATGTTAGCTTAAAATGTGTCCTTTTTTTACCGCTTACCGAATGCTTCTAAGGAAAATGTTGCAGGTTTCGTTTTATAAACGGAAAATTTATTTATTCTAATATCGATTCCTGAAAATAAATCGAATTCCCGAATATTAATAAACCAAGTGGAAGGGCAAAATTGCATGCAAAAAATGAGTTAAAAAATATTTCAACCGAAAAACTCGGTCGCCCCGCTGAGATTCAGTGATTTTGATGTTTTTTGTCTATTACTATTAATAAACAAATAACGACAAAATGGCACTCTGCACGCTTCAATGAAAAAAGTCGACCGGAAAAATCTCGAAAAATGAATGGAAAAAAGACTTTTCAAAGCGAGAAACTCGGTTGCCCCGCTGAGAGCCCAAGTTTTCGAGGTTTTTTGTTTATTACTATCGATAAATAAATGAAATCTTAGCTAGAAAAAGAGTCGAAAAAAATTTTTTCAAGCCAAAAACTCGGTTGCCCGCTCGGCAAGAGCCCTCAATTTTGAGGTTTCTTGTTTATTATTATCAGTAAATAAGTAACGACAAATGCGTACTCTTCACGATTAAATTAAATAAGGCGAACGGCAAAATATCAGCTGAAAATCGAGTCAAAAAACGAATATTCCAAGTGAAGCACTCGGTTGCCCCGCTGAGATTCAGTGATTTTGATATTTTTGTTTATTTGTTTTGTTCTTTATTTTATACTTAACTTTACCAAAATTAATTTTCAGTGTACGAATAGGTTGCCGTTACTTAAATAGTGTGGTATGTTTATTTCAAAATCTAAATTGAATATGTATTTACCTGTATACTTACACTATTTCGATAATGTTTATGTAAGTATAGACCTATTTCTTGTCAATATGGGTTGTCACCACAATAGTAAGTAGATGTGCATGATGTTCATTCAATAAAATATATGTTTCCGGGTAAAATACCACATTTTGGGATTTAGTTTACGGTCCGTATAAATATTTGTTTTATATGTGATCTTGGATGTAAGTATCTTCAAGCAAATTTTAGGTAACATTTTAGTGCCATTTGTGACCCTGAATTTTTAAATCAAAGACATCAGTATATTGTGTTTCATTTTTCTTTCACCAAAATTACAGAAAGTGTAGGTTCGATATCCAGGATAATTGAGGATTATCTTACTTGGTTGCGCACAGTCAGTGGCGTCCACGGATAATTAGTGATTTCGGTATCCACGGAACTATTTTATTTTTTTTATTTCATTAAGCTGAGCTAGCTTGGGCAAACTTTTATTTCCCACTTTAATCGCTGTTGAATGTACTCTGGAGGGTAATAAATGTGGGGCCATTCTACCACAGCTCATAAAGTATTTGTTTTGCAGAAAAACTGCTGTTAAGAGTTATTAATGGAGCCAGATATGGTAATTACTCTGTCAGGAATTGTTTAAAAAAATATCACATCATGTCTCTGACCTGCATACACATATTTGAAACTCTGTTATACGTACATCGGCACGCAGATTTTTTTTTAAATTCTGATTTACATTAGTACAATACATGACATGCTGGAAATCTGGGTATACAGTTTTCTAGGATAAAAGTCACTCAAGATAATGAAGTAAATGTTGTATTGTGTAAACATCTAGTATTTTCCAAAGGCTTTGTGTCTCAAAACAAACGGACCAGGAGCTTGAACAACATCTGCAGTCCTAAGTTATTGTTGTACAATGTTTTTTGCCACTTGCAGAATATGACTTTGGAAGCAATAAAGTTTACATAATTAACGTTGGATACCTGCTGCATAAAGTTATTTGGAGTCGAAATGAAACATTTGGTTCGATTGGTACTAGTTATATAGAGTATGTAAAAAGACACAATCAACAATCGATCAAATACAATAATTGTTTTTGACAGCTATCCCATAAGTGCAGAAAAAAGCACGAAGAGCACGCATCACGCAAAAATACTACACCAGATGTTTTGTTTGACGAATTTGTGACCCCCACAGTTACCCAGACGAATAATTTCTTATCAAGCGACGCAAACAAAGATCGCTTTATATGCATTTTGAAAAAGAAATTATTTTATGCATTATGAAAAAGAAGACGCACAATTCACTGTGATCCAGGCTACAGAAGATGCCGACACATTAATAGTAAATACAGCCATCGAACTGTCATCTTCATATGAGTATGCAATTATTGTTGGAGAGGATGTCAATCTATTCGTTCTGACAGCATTAGGCAACTGCCATAAAGATATATACCTACTGAAATCTGACAAAGGTAAAACAGTGTAACGTATTTACTCTTTATAACTATACAAGCCGACGAAACAGTTAAGAACAACAAAGTCCTCCATGCGTTTAGTAGGTGCGGCACGACTTCAGCCTTATTTAACCAACAACATATTCTTACTTTTTGTATGATTTTTTTTGTACTTATATTTTCCTTATCTGTTTTGACCTGTACATGGATTTTTTCTGTTGGGCAATAAATGCATTATTATTATTATCATTATAGTTACTATTATTATATTATTATTGTTGTTATTACTATAATTGCAATATTCTGACGTGCACATTTCTATTTAGTAAGTTATTCATTTCATGCTTTATAGTACTTTTCAGGACAGCAGTATATATGTCAGTCTTATAATAGATATATTTGTTTATCAGAAAAACGTCATTGAATGGCATGAAGTAATTAAAGTATATTTAGAAAATGTCGCTTGTTACGCACAAGCAAATAGCACTTTGTGATGCGTTATTTCGCTAACTAGCTGCTACACGAACATGAAGATATTCGTACTAGTGACAACAGGAAACGGAATAAATGGCATATATTTTATATGGCATAGATTTACTGAACGTTTCGAAATGAGATGTAAAATAGTTTTCCTCTTTTGTCACCATCATTGTTGGACTTCTTCAACAGAAAGATTATTCGTGCAGGAATTGAGGATTATTTGACTATAAACAGTTTTTATAAACACCCTTTTTTTCTTATCTGAAATACATAGTTGGAATGATATAGGCAATCAGGTCGCCAAAATCGAGATAAAAGTTTTATACCTATGGACCAATTCTAAAAAATAAATGTGGTCGTTTTTTTATATCTCGCTTATTTTCGACTATACTGGGGTTTCATTAAAATTAGGAAATGCATATCTTACTGTTTAAAAGCATGGATTTTGGTAAGAAATGTTCAAAGGAATAGGCATCAAAGGTCGAGAAAAATTCCGAACCAAACAAGAGTCTTTTAGTCTCAAATCACACGATAAGAAGAACGATTAATCGCTACAACCTAAGGTAAGTTGTTTACAAGAGTGAATCGTGTATTTATCCCACTTATGACATGAAAGTGGGGGCGGTGTGAAAATGTAAGTGACATGGAAAAATTAAAAGTGTAGACACCGAAAAAAATATATCAATTTTGCTTTGAAATAAAATTTATGTATTAAAAGAATCAAGAATTATTTTTGTTTTTATCCCACTTTGTAATCCTAGTACCTTAAATGTACAATTTTCCTAGAGCCAGACGTCGAGCAAAATGTATAGGTACGCTTGCTCCCCGGTCTTCGGACAGCTCGATTAGCGTGGGTTCGCAATCGTTTGCATTTAAGAGAAGAGTGGAAAAACTGTCTTTTCACCGATGAGAGTAGATTTAACCTGATTTATTATGATGGAAAATCTTAGTGTCGCGGGAACCTAATTCTAGATATGCCGAAAAAATATGGTAGCTCAGGAGGCTTTTGGTGGAGGAGGTATTACTGTTTGGGCCAGAATGGTTGATCAGAATTGTTTATTACCCACGGCAGTCACAGCTCGACGCTATAGGGACAATGTTTTGGTTCCAATAGTTGCGCCCTATGCGAATTATTATGGAGAAGAATTTGTATTAATCGACGACAATGCCCGACCTCGTCAGGCCCATATTGTTAATCAGATTTTGGAAGAAAATCACGTGCATAGGATGGATTGGCCTGCAAAATCACCCGATCTAAATCTGATAGAGAACGTTTCGTCTTACTTAAAATTATTCTGACTCAAGACATTGAGGAGGAATGGGAAAACGTGCCAAAAAATTACATCAATAACCTAGTCTTAAGTATGGCAAAGAGATGCCGGGAAGTTTACAATAACAGAGGAGGGCCTAATCGATATTAAACTACCTCTTCCAGCTTGCTAAAATTTATATTAATTATTCTAATAAAATTAAGATGGAACTTGCAAACCATTTCTCTCTATCTGAAACGTTTTCGAGATATTGTAGATGAAATTGAAGAATTTCGATTACCAAAGGTAATCCGGTGCTTACTTGATTGTTACAATACTTATCCCACCAGTTCATTAGTTACTACCGTAGGTTTTTCAATTTTTATATAGGAATTTACCGTGCAATTACAACTAAATTGTAATTATGATAATACTCATCCGATCAAGAAAAATAAAAAAACTGTTTCGAGATATTTGTCTAAGGTTTCCCTTCACAAATTTCCCGTCCATTTTAAATGGTATCAACAAACCACCAAACAAAAATATCACCAGCCGCCGCTGATCTTAGGTCAAATACGAAGTTGAAATGAACGCCCAATTTCCGCCATTTAGACGGTGAACTCTCGATCAAAGTGCTTTTCTTCACAATTTTTATTTGGAACATTATTAGTTTATAAAAACGTATGAATTTAATAAGTGATGATGAAAAAAATGTTTGTCTTGACAATGATTTTTTGCAAAGATTTCGCTTAACAAAAAAACACATTCAACTTAGATCCAGCAATCTCTTCCGCAAGCAGAACGTAAAATTAGTTTAAATTTATTATTACATTATATCTATATGTACATGCAATTTCAAAAAACTAATATACCAAAATCATTGTATTAAAGCCGTTATAAAATAAGTATAAAAGAAGCTTTATAAGTACTGTATAAGTATTTAAGTATTTTATAACTATATCGTGAAAATTAATAAATATTTTATAAGTATAGTTAGCGTGAGAAAGATAGATATCATATAAGGTAAATTTAAAGCATTATAAAACCGTTTTATAGCGTCGGTAGTTATTATTTTTTGTAAGAATTGCGTCAACATTTATATAATTGCCTGTATAAGGTTTTAAAATTAATCGGATGTACTTCATTCAGACACATATAATGAAAGATCTAATAATCCTGAAATACGTATGAATTCATCTGACCGACTTCATATATCTACAGATACCTATAACAAAATAGTTTTAAATCAAAGTTCTTACCAGGTATTAATAAGTAACGCCAATAAAAGGCAAAGCAACACAGAAAAAAAATTTTAGAACGACTTTCATAATACGAGAGGGCTCATATTACCAGAGCTTTTAGAGCCATCACTTTAGTCTTCTTTACTACTTGTGGGGTGTACATCGTTGCCACGGTATTTATTTGCTCTCGCTAATATAACCCAAAACGGTTATTTCAAGTTTATTGATGCTAAAATGAGTAACAATACTGAAAATAATATACTTAAATAATATTCTGAAAGTGGTCTTTAAAATTCTTCTGTTAGTAGAAAAAATAAAAATCAAGAAAGTCGGTGACAAACACCAGAATTATATCTCAATTATTTGTGGATGTGATAAGATGAATGATCTGTTGTGTTTGCCATGTTTTATTTTATTTCAGTTTTGTCGGAATGGACAAGGAAGGTCTGAAACATTTTTAAACCAGAAAATACAGAAACAAGAAATTTCTGCTAATCGCGTAAAGTGCAGTACGGATTTAGCTATATGTTAGGCTCAGTAACTATTTCAGTTCAGATTCAGTAGGTGTAGGTATATAGACAAAATATTATAAAACATAATGAACAAGTTAGTAAAAATAAGTAGGTATATTTTAAATTAAATTATCAATTGCATCAAATTTTGTGGAAAGTTGGAACTGGTATTAAGAGGGCACGATGAAATACAGGCTTTTCAGATTTTGCCGTAACATAGATTTTTTTCCAATGTTTTAAAAAATTTCAACAAAGCAATTATTTGGGAAAATAAATCAATCTTGAAAAGATTTATTCTCTTTCCAAAAATATAAATATTATAACGTAATATTACCGCGTTTTCCATAACTTTTCCTATTCAAAATTAAGAAAGCATCACACGTTTATTAATGTAGATGTAGTTTAATACAAATTTTGAGGTACTTGTAAAACACAATGACCTTGAAATTTCTAAAAATTGTCACCTTGGCGCCCTTCTCAGAGGTTCTTAGATGCGCTTCTTTAGCTTTGGTACCAAAAATCCACCATGAATTATCATAATCAGCCGTCACTGTCTGTCACAGTATCTGTATAGACTTTAGTACTGTCACAGATTAATAATTGTTTAGGTATGGTACTATCACAAAATTATCTTAGTTACATGGATACTATTCATGAGCTTCTTAAATATAGTGCTTTCGTTTGATATGCAAACTAATGGAATTCGGTGTTCAGTGGCGTGCGCAATTATCCTAATATAACTAAAATATAAAAATTAAGTAACGTAAAACTACAAAACTATAACGCGAGTAGGTCTGTATAAAATTAATATTTCGTCCAGGCGACAATTCTTGATTTATGAATTGAGCAATTCTCTTGCTGGAAAATAAAATTCTGAGGATACAACATAGTGACGGACGGCAGCATAATATTGTCCAACATGAGTATGTAACTCTGTCCGGTAAGTTGCTCTCCTATCCTCCAGCAAACACCGGGACCTAGGGAACTATCCATGCCCAAACATTGATGGAAAAACGTCCACTCCGGTCGGTAGGTTTAATATACCTCTCTTCAAACCTCGAATTCTGAGGTCGGTAGACGCGGATGGAACCATCATGACATGACTGAAAGACCTTTTCGTCGGAAAATATGACATTATTCCAAAAGTCGTCGGGCCTACCGACAAACTGGTTCGCAAAATTAAGACGTTGTTCTTTATGCCTTGGCTCCAAAAATACCATCTTTGCTGCCGCATAATTTCGTAACTCTGAACCCTTCACCCGCCGCCTTGCAGACCTCACAGATCCAGGAAACTCCGTTTCGAAACAGGCCGTCACTGCTGCCTCAAAGGGATTCCTTCTAAGATGGTCTAGGAAGAGGTTATCTTGCTCCACAGTGCTTATTTTACGACGGCGACGCCCTCCGCCGTGGACGTAGCGAACGTTTTACTGCATTCCATTTTGTTTGAGTTTGAATATACAACTCTTACTCACATTTAGCTCATCTGCAACTGCCTGTAATGACCAATCATTTTCAAGCAATGTAACATTTTTTCAGGTTCAGTTAACCGCGGCATTTTAAAACTTGAAAACTAATAAAGTGGTTGGTAAATTATGGAGTTAATTACTGACATTTGTTTGAAGTTTCAAATAAGTGTCAAAATGAAATATAAAAAGATCACATTACAATAACAAAAAAAATCGTGCACTTTCAAATGGCCGCCAGCGTACCTATACCGTTGCCTATACCTAGTACCTAGTACCTAGGTAGATATTGTGCGATGTTAGAAATATGATGAATTTTTTTTCTCGGCGATACTGATAAAATCGGGGTGTATGATGCTTGCACCAACAACACCTCTCTTATTGATCTTTGATGGCAACAATGTTTGATGTAAGCACCCACCTCCATTTTAATAAGTATAATTAATCAGTACTTTGGATAGGTACTTATATTACTAATTACATATATGTAGGTAGGTAGGCATATACGATATACGTTTGTTTAATCTTCTCACATTTTTATGTGATTGAGTGGTGGTCTAGTTTTGCAGAAATGAACAGTACCTATACTTAATATTAATATGTTATTATGCTTTTGTGTGGAGTGTTAATACGATTTGATATTATTACCTTAGTCATTAATAATATATGTACGTAGATCCCGTTACGTAATTATACTGAATATACCAAACAAAAAACATTTACTTTTGGTATCCGAAAACATATTTTATGCAAACAATGATAGGTGCCTATCCAATATGCAGTCCTTAGAATCATTATTAAAATAAGCCGCCGGCCGATGTTTATTTACGTCGATGCAAAAACAATGCACGGGAAGTATTGAGTCAATACACATTAGAATAAACCCTATCTAATTCAAATACCTCCACCACACTGTAGGTTAATCCGATTTATGAGTCATGCAGATTACAGACGGCAGCGAAATTCCACACAAAAACTTCAATCACTCGACGCACGTGTTTTTCTCACCACTGCGATATCGGTTACGCGATATTCAAAGGCTCCCGCGATCTACTGAACAAGCGGCAGTGGCCATTCCAGCAAACGGCGGGGTACAACGAGCGCCTCCGCGTGCATACGAGCGGGCGGCTAAGAAAAATGTTACTACAAATTAACCCGTAAAGATAATGGTGGAGATTAACGGGAAAGCACCGAAAGCAGGTGGTAATTTAGATGAGATATGATTATGAAGGTTCAGGGTCGTTGAAGTTCCGGTAAGAGGTTCGGCGCGGATTTTGGTCATCTGCTTGTACAAAATTTTGGATTAAAATTCGTACATAAATAATATAGGTAGTACTCCGGTAGTTACGGCATGCGAGAATACTGAATAAGGAAATGTCTGCCATTTTTAATTGCCTTGGAATTTAATCCGATTATTCGGAAAAATGGTTTTGTCTTATCCTAAGCGCTTACTTCAATTAATTGACGATATTAGTTAGGTTAGGAAAATCCGAGAGGGATATTTGAAATTCCTAAACATACTTCAGCAAATTTTACTGCCAAGCATTTCTTATGGGAGATTTAAAAGAGTGATTTTCAGATGGGAATTTCTCGGGTTTTGGACATTTCTTAGTATTTAAAGGTATTATACGTCAAACTTTAAACATATTTCTCTACAATTCAAGTCCAAATTGTTTTTTAGGCCTATGAGTTAAATATACAAATGATTTTAAATTAAAATGTCTATTTTTCATGAACGTACGTCGCATATTAGTTTTAACATTTCTTACGGAAGAGCGTTAGGCCAGCTGTAAAAGTCAGGTTAAGTGTTATGTTATGAGATGGTCGGTGGGTTTGGTCAATGTTTATCGATTTTTTTATATTAATACCCACTATGTACACTTTCATAAAAGAATAATGGAGAAAAAATACCCAAATGTGGAATTCTCCTTATAAATAATATTCCGGTAAGTAGGTACCTAAAGATACCGGATTATTATTTATATGGAAATTTTTGTTTTCATTAAACCTATCTAAACAGATACCGCACAGCAAACTTGATGATACTCATGCAAAAGGCTTGTAAAAACAATGGTATTGTTCTTTACACCTTTCAATGGAAGATCGAAGTTTCTCCCAGTATTTCTCCAGTGTTGTGTAAATGAGTAACTACTTGTACAGAATACGAAATCTAACACATCTCCAAAACATTACTTAAAAAAGCGGCCGGAAAGGATTGGCTAAAACGTGTTAGATTAAGGCATAAGGACGTGTTAAGCCTACGAAAGCCAACGGGAACGTCGTTTTCACGATCACTAGGCTTTACAAAAAAAAACCGTTGACCAGTTTTTTGATTTGTTAGAGAAACAAATGGAAGACAAAACTTTTCACCTAACCAAATATTTAACGTCGATGAGAGTGGTCTTAGCATAGTGCAATCAAAATGCCCTGAGGTTTTTTCTCAAAGAGGAAAGCGGCAAATAGGAGCGCCGACATCTATTCAATTCTATCGAAAAATGAAAAAGATAAAGTTCAAAGAAAAGTTGGTTTACACGGAAAGAAAAAGCCAACTGGCGATGTAAAAGCTGGAAGCAGTAAAATCGATATTGACGCCAAAGCAACTTCAAGTTGTGTTAGGAAAAAAATGAGAAAACAACTAGTGATAGAAGATGACACATCTTCAGATGATTTAAATGGAAGTACTTATTTCACTAGTATATGACTCGTTAGATGGGGAAATATTCCCGAATATCGACAGTGACCCAAGAGATTATGCAGAATGTATTTTCTGTTCAGGGCGTTTTACAGCTGACTTAAGGGTGTTACAGCTGACCTATTTTTATATTTTTTTAGAGTTTGTTACCTTAATTTTATCAAATAAACCTTTTGGCCATGCCATTAGTATTTTTTTTATTTATATTTTTTCAATATTTTTCGAAAATAAATGTAATTCAAAAATAAATGAATAATTCCATAAATAAAAGAGGTATTCCATATTCCCCGTCTCTACTCTACCAATTGTTTTTTTTTCTCGCTCATATAACTCGGAAGCTATTCGTTTTAGAAAAATCTAACTAACCGGAACTAATCAACGAATCATAACCTTTTTTTTAAACTGTCACTCCAGTTTTTGAAAAGAAATCCTTAAAAATGATGTTATTTAAATTTTTTTTAAATGAAAAAATTTAAAATTTGTTAAAAAAATTACCCCACCGCTCTCTTAATTAACGGATTGCAATATTTTAAAATGCATTTAATAGTTTGAGCGCCCTATGTATATAGAGGGTTTAACAGCTTTTACCCTGTTAAATTTGCAAAAATTATTTTTTTTTCAAAAATCGAAATGTAACAATATTGTGCAAAAACTATACAAGCGATTCTGATGAAATTTGGTATGATGGTTTACCACACCTCAAAGTTATATTTGGCCAAATATGAAGCTCATACATATAAAATAAGTATTTGAAAAGAAATCTCAAGAACTCGTTTTTAATTAAATTTGCAATAATAATTTTTTCTGCCATAAATAATCTGCCAAAAAAAGGTTCCAAATCTTTTTTATCTATTTTTTTGTATATTTCAAGCCATTTTCCTATAAAAATTAACAAAAATTGAGTTAATTTGAAAAAAAATCATTTTTGGTGCAATTTTTTTCATAATAGAGGTATTTCCGGTGAGATTTTTTGGATGGAAGTGAAAAATTCAGAACCAGCGACCCAAAAAACATAAAGTTACCCTATAAAACTAAATTCTCCTATTTTTTCCAGGTAAGCCATTTTTTTAGTCTCTATTGACTGGAGTATATAGCAAATATTGAAACTGCAATTGAAACCTAACCACATAAGTATGTTATGTATATTATAAAAAATTAAATTAGGTCAATAAATAATAACGTGGTACATAGTTTTAAAATGAGTCCACGAAACAAACATTAGGAAAACAAATAAGTAATGCTCAACAATTTGCATAAATAAATCCTCAAATTACTCTTCTACTCAATTTCAACTAAAAAAATCTATTAATCATAAATATATTTACATTTTAAAAACCATATGATATTTACATAGCACATAAAATTACAAAACAAAATTCTTTTACACTATATTAAAAGGCAAAAGTCCACCATAAAAAAATACACATTCTATATCAAATTCTATGTAAATACTGTATTATTGAAGTCGACAATAGCCAAAAATGCACCTTCTTGAAGAACGATGAAAAGGAGACAAATATACAACAATATTACAGTTAGAAAGACATTCTATAACCATCATACCACAGGTCATAAATCAAACATCGAAAATCTTAAAGTACAAAATACCTACAAAATTATAATTACGCATTATTATATACGTTATTTATTTAACATTCATTTAATATATATAAAAATAAATGAACAACTGCAGTCGAGGCACACATATCGGCCGAAATATCCTCCTAGCCGATTTTTGCAAACTATCTGTCGAAATATTGGCAAGGGACTGACCATCAAAATGCTATAAATAAATCAGTAACAGTCAGTTAATGTGACATTTCATCAAATTTCCAATAGTTTAAAATGAGTTTGAACAAGCAGAACACGCCTCCTTTGCTAAAAATGCGAAACAATCGTTTAAGTTTCATATAACCAGGATTTTGAAGATTTTGTGTGGAATTACCGCACATAAAACATTTTATAGTTACCAAGTTATCGTGCACTATATTATATCGTGGAGTTCCCTTGGAAAGTCACAGTCAATATTTCACCTGGACACAACAAAAGTCCTACTTTTACAAAAACTAAACCGTCTAATATGTCTTCAAATACCGTCCGTCTTAGATCCAAATAAACACTTACACTTATTGGCTATGGATTTGATAGATACTATTAATTCAATTTAGTGTCTAATAATAGAAACATGCGACATATATTATCTACAAATATACTACACGTTCTTTTAACTTGTTTGTTTCTAAATAAAGAACGAGTAATATACTAATTAAACGGTACATACACTTCCTGAAGGATTAACGTAATACTTCTACTGTTAACATAAATAATTAGAGGACAAATCATCACCCAAATGTAAGTGCCTTTTTATCATTTATTATTAGAAACTATCTGGTATACCTACCTGTATTTGTTTGAGCGCCTCCAAGTTGGTATTCATTTAATTATTAACCGTTCACGGTAAGTAATAACAATTATAATGCCAAGTTCAGGGTAGTACCTGCTACTATTTAAATTTTGTATTCATACAAGTCGCCTACGCGAAATACGCGAATTAATTGTATTTTTTTAATTACATAATAGTGCTTCAACCGCTATAGTATGATACACAACATATCTTTTATTGTGTTCTTTAGGTTAACACATTGAAAAACTAGTATGCCATTCACGCGGCTGGCTAAAAAGAAAGCGACGAGGTCAACGCTCCAGAAAATTAGACCATAGATCTTCCGACCCAGGCCAGCGTCACAGAACTGCCAATGTTCAACTCAAAAAACAACAAAGCGACACATATATACGCTAAGATATTTGTGGTAAATATATGACAAAGAATCTATTAAATGCGCTGTGGCAATATCGATAAATTCAATCGACTAATGAACGTAGTATGCCGACCTGAATCTCCAAACACATGCTAAAGGAAAGGTGTAGTCACTGCTTAAATTCAATTTATCCGTCAAACATACATACAAAAATTTCTTGACATGTTTCGCATCGGGACGGATCTTCTCTATTGATGAGGTAGGTAGCTGTGTGTTAGACTTTAGACGACTATGGCGGCCTAGTCGTAATTTACGGAAATGTTTACTTGGTCTCTTCGATTATCTATCTGGTAGGATTAGGAGTCGATTAGTTGTTGGTTTGATATCTTTGAGTTTGGTGTTGCTGTTTGGTGTTCCATTTTTGTTTTTGCTGTTTGGCCGCTTTTTGCAGACGTTTTTGTGATCATATTGTGTATGAATATGGGATGTTTCTACGAGAAGAGATGTAGCAAATGTTCATTTGGGAAGTATAAGTCTTCGCCTTTAAGTTAACCATGGTTGGATTGCATTAGATTTGGTGTTATTTATTGCTTGTTGTGTTAGGGTTCTAAGGGTCTGGATGTTTCTGTTTTTGCAGTATATGACAAGATCATCTGAGTATAAGTTGGCTCTGACAGGTAGTAAAATATTGGTCATAATTACTGCTGTCAAGAATAGGGTGGTGTCTGAGGGGGTGGCACTGAGCCCCGAGCGATCCCGTTTTATAGTAGTTTTGTTTGTGATAGTGTGCCATTTACTTTGACTTTAAATTCCAGGTTTGTATGATGTGTATAATTCTGTCCCCATGTGATGTCGTAGGATTCCTTTATTCCTTGAAGAAAATGGCTAGATTTTTTTATTTATTTGCAAAAATATATCTCGGATTCTAGATTTATGATGCTATCGCTTGTATATCTGTATCGACGAAAAAATTTAAGTCTTTTGTTTATATAAGTCACCTACGTAAATACGCGAGTGAATTGTTACTTTCACTTAAATTTCCAATTATATTTATAAACGTGCGTAATTGTATGTAATTTTTAAAAGTATTTTCCTGCATTCTTCCAGTGTTTACTGAAAGTAGGGTATATAAATAGAGCTAAAATAAATGTTTGGTTGTACCAAGCTGCATATGAACACATAAAATGGCAGGTGTCGCTACACTGTTCTGTGTTATGTAGCTCTAGAACTGTAACATTGTATATACGGTATAAAAAGCGCAATAACTACGATGTGGTAATGAACTGTAATTGATCTTATAGATACCAGCATCCTTTTGGTTTTGTACTCCGCATTAAAGGAATCTCGTTTTTCTCTTTCCCTTTTTCTCGAAAAATCACTGTATGTCCGTAGACGATGTGTGCCGCCGAGGATGAAACACGCACGCGGTCAGAATCAACGCGCCCAGAAGGTTCCAGTGAGGACGATAATGACCGATTTCCAGCCCTCGATCACACAAGATGTTACTGGGAAAAATCTGGACGTCCCATATCGCTATAAATACCAGGCAAGGTGTACCAAGATTATTAAGGTCGATAGATAGATCGCCGTGCTCGCAATTTGGATTCAAATTTCAAATTTGTGTTCATATTATTATTGCTTACACTGGCACGTATGTACCTCCTTGACATTTATCTTCTTAGGAACAGAACTATCATGGGCCAAACGAAAAAATTTTCTAAAGAGTAGGGGTACCTTTAAGGGCTAGGTCAGTAGACGCGGAATTTGCAAAATTAAATTGTATAAACGCCAAAAATTAACAGGGACTTAGTTAGTATGTGGA
>CAXKVY010006826.1:0-18456 GCA_964058915.1 Tetropium fuscum | reverse complement strand
GCTGTCTGCAGGGGGCCTCTTCAATGCAGGGCCCTTGGCTGCAGCTACATTGCCTATTGGGTGGTCCGCCACTGGGTCTCAATCTTGGTTCTCGTATATTACTCTTCTAAACACTGAACTAACCAAAAGAAGGTAGATGTAATGAAACCTAGAATAAAATGTTAACGAATATATTTTTGAAATAATAGCTATAATTTACCAAGTAGTAATAGGTGCTAATATTAATCCCCCAATTCATATTAAAAATACTTTACTTTAAAAGTATTTACTTTTACACCTCGTTTTACACTGGTTCACATGAGATTACAAATAATAATAATACATATTGGTACAGAGCTTGGAGCCCAAACCCAGGGTCACACATCAGATTGGTAAGCTACCGTTTACACGATATGTTTTTAATCAAACATATTAAATGTTTATTCGAATATGGATAGTATTTAGTCCACAAATCAATGTGTCAGTTTAAACAAGGCTATTAATGTTATTGAAGAGCCAGGAGATAGGAGAGCAATTTTTAAAAAAGAAATGCGAGAACATTGGGAAATGGACTGGTTGGAATTTGCATCAATATCAAGGAATCAGTACTGCAACATACACCCTACCTTACCACAAAATATACCGCATATTGAAGGAAATTACCCAAGAACACTATCCCTGACAATATCTAGGCTAAAAATTAACCACACAAGAAGCCCCTCGCATTTAAAAAAAATAGGAATTATTAGATCGGATATATGTAAATGCAACAATAACTCTACCGCTGATCTAAACCACTTAATATTTAATTGCTCAGAGTATAATGTAGAAAGACAACATTTTATTGCATCCCTCATAAGCCAAAATGTACAACTCCCCACTAATGCAGAAATTCTTCTGACCCTTCAAAAGGACAAAATTAATGAGATATTATATAATTACATAAAAACTGCAAAAATCTTAATTTAAGCTAACTTTTCAAAGACAATGGAACTTGTTCTTTTCCATTTTACCCTTTAATTTATTTTAATAATATTTATTAGTAATAGTATGTAGATTAATATTAGTTAGAACTCCCATTGTTTATCCTTGTGTTATGTTAACCTATTACACCCGTGGTCTCTCCTGTGATTGTGCGAAGTCGTCTTGATAGACCCCTAGACGCAACTTGTCCCTGTTTGAAAACCCAATATAAACAAATGAAAAAAAAAAAAAAAAAAAAAATAAAACAAAATAAAAAAAAAAATAAATAAATAAAATAAAAATAAAAAAAAAAGATATGTAGATATGTATATATGTGTGTGTATGCGTGGGTATATATGGGTATATATGTATATATGTATATATATATCTATATGTGGGTATGTGTATACTCATTAAATAATTTATTATTTATCTAATTTAGTAGATATTTATACCAGTAGTTACTTAACAAAGGCAAAATGAAAATCAGTAACACGGTTACACTATTCCATTGTATGATTACTCCTTTCTTTTCTTTTTTTCTTATTTCATGGTATAATTACAACTTTGAGATTGACTCGATTATTTGTGACTAAACAACCAAATGGTTAAAAAATTTCTGTGGCTAATCGAACGAGTTTTCGGAAGCCAAACCCCTCTCCAAAAAAAAAAAAAAAAAAAATGTTATTGAATACATATTTGCTTGTACACTGTAGACAGATGTGCAACAGACATAGCCAGTAACCACAGAATGTCCATCAACGTATTAATAGGTCTGGTAGGATGTTCTTCACAATCAGTTTATGCCCAGATTATATTAATCTTATTTTAGGTGCTACCTACTATTAGTATTATTAACTACTCATGTCCGTATCTTACACCCCTGACCTAGGTGTTCTTATATCAGATATAAGTACTCTACCTAATCATAATATTTGTAACACAGAAATATTTCAATCATCGTCATTTGTAGGAATATTTGTAATGAGTTATTGAATATGTTGAAACCACATAAAAAAAAGCATAATAATGGTCCAATGAAGGTTTTAAATGCTCCTGTTCATCTTGGTTCTATGGTTGATAATTTGGAAACTAATATTGATGATATTAAAAGTATTTGGGTTATGCAAAGGGATGATTCATTGGTATAAAAATATATAACTTCCTTAGAGAAAGAAACAAAATACTAACACTTCATTTCTAGAAAGTTGACGCTAGAAAATTAGAAAAAGCTCAAGCAAAACTACAGGAAAAACAGGACAAAAGAACTAAAGAAGTTAAAACAGTTGCACCACCAAAATTACAGACTGCTTCAGCATCTCAGGTCACTAGTAAAAAAGAAAGTAAATTGGAATCAAAAGGAAATAACAGAACACAGGATATTAGAATAGAGAACTTTGATGTAGCTTATGGGGATCGGTAAATTAAAGACCTTGTTGAAAGCCATTCACCTAAATTACAATATAAATAGTTGACCATTTAAAATGATTGTTCTACTTCTAGGGTACTTCTTCAGGGAGCTGATATAACGCTGGCATTTGGAAGAAGATATGGTTTGGTTGGAAGAAATGGGTTAGGAAAAAGTACTTTACTCAGAATGATTTCTGGTGGCCAATTACGAATACCATCTCACATATCTATTTTACATGTGGAGCAAGAAGTAAGTAAATGTTATGTATTTAGCATTGTTTTTATTAATAATACATGTATTTAAAATATTACTATTGCTATCTCTTGGGTTTCTGGCCATGGTAGCCAAAGTCCCAATGTCTCTTTACTGCTAGTACTGAATATTTGCATAAAATGTAGTGCGTAATTTCTTCTCATAATGGTAAAACAACCCTGGAACACATAGAACTCCTAAACAGGATGCACCTAAAACCCACAGAATGTATATAATGCTTCACTGCACAAGAAACATACAACACCATAAAAAACATCAATTTCAAAAATGCACCAGGTTTACATTATACTCCCTCACACATCTACCTTCACTCTTTCATTCATTATTAATTTTCACAGGGTACCCAGTGACTCTGAAAGAATCAGAGATTTGCAAAACTCACCCTGGAAATCAGGGAATTTAATATGAAATGACAAAAAACCTGGAAAATCCTGGAGTTTATAAATTTTCATTACTCTGATTATCTGGTAATATAATTAAAATTGGCGCCAAATCTGATATGGTGAAGTAGGTTGCATATCTTGATAACGTTCATCATCAGCTGACTGCATACCTAGTTTTAGGGTACGTTCCTGTTCGGAAATTGTTATAGTGGCTGACCTTTATCAAGAAGTTTAATTTGCTGTTGATTGGCGTAAAATTATCAATCTCCAATGAAATCGTTAGGAGTATTTCTCGAGCCAACAAGTTCCCGACAAGGTGCACACAATCTCGTATTTTTAATTCTGTGATTTCTGTGCCGGTAAACGCGGGTTACATCATATCACAACTTTACCCCGTAGATTAATATATTATATACGGATAGATGGCCTTCTCCCTAATATCCAACTGGTACAACGACATTAGCGTTTGGCGGTTTGTTTAAAATTATAGGTTTAGGAATTTAGGGTGCTAGGATGAATTTAGGGAAGCAGGTATAACCAGTATACCACAATTATTATTGTTCTAAAAAGCTTATTTAACATAAAACTGTAATGCAATTATGCAAATTATTTTATTTACAATTGAAAATAATTAAATATAGCTTTTCAAATAACAAAATATAGGGCAGCATTCATCTTAAGGTTTTTCTTCCTTCAGGAATAAAAGATATGTCTGAGAAATGGCATTGGCAAATAACTTTCTTTTGATAAACATCAAGCAGGTTCATATTTGCAATTAGTCCACCAATGATGGATGTCCTTTTTCATATTATCATTTCTTCCTTTACGGAATGTGAGAGATAAACGCTCCTTACCTATATAATTATAATATACTTATAGCAATAACATTTAAATTTAAGGTACTTTGATTTTACCTTCATAAACACACCCAGGTAGGTACACAACACAATCTCACACCCATTGTGTTAAAAGTAGAAAACTGACAGCTACTGAACTGCTTCGGCAGATTTTCAGCACTTTCTTCCACCCTGGCTCCATTTTCTTACAATAATTTACAGAAACAAAGCAAAACACAATTCGAAGAGAATGCATAAAACATAACCACAAAACTAAGCTTAAACAGCTACAGCTGTGGACATGGGTTATTTAGGCTTCTGGCAAATAATGTTGCCAACTTAATTCCGGGCTGTGTGACGTTACTCAGTCTCAAGGTCAAATTAGTGTTCAAATTGCTATAATAAACTTTTAAACTTTTTCAACTTTAATCTTTTTCAGTATTAGTAAAGTAATGTCATCATAAAATTTCTGTTTTTGCAGGTGATAGGTGATGAGACTTTAGCATTAGACAGTGTTCTTGAATGTGATACAGTTCGCGAAGAGTTACTAAAAAGGGAAAGAGAGATCAGTGCTGCTATTAATGCAGGGTAAGTGCCTAGGTATTTTAAGACATAACATTGTTTTGAAGAATGTTTGGCAATATTTCAGTAGGTATTTATTTATTTTAACGTGAATACCTCCAAAAATTACTATTAATTGATTCATAGATACTTTTAAAATACCTAAATAACATATGACCGTTGCCACTTGCGACTACATTTCTATGTATTCACTTACAGTTTTATCCTGTACCATATAATCAGTACTTTGTGGACTATACCTCGTACTATACCTACAGTGACTTTATTATACATTGCCATTTCTTCCGCCATTTTGAGGCAAATATCAAATTTGAAATTTCTCTGATTTTTTTGAGATCACTCCTATCCTGTATCCTGTATTTTTTTGTATCTCATTGTGAGTTAGAAAACTAATTTCTCATGAATTTTTGCACATTATTTATTAGGTAGGATTTTGTGCCGAATTTATGTGAAATACCATAAGGACCGGCGGAAGTGGTGAAACAGATTGCCGCATATTAAAAAAAGAGAAAATAAAATATTTTGTTTTAATTTCTTCTATTTATTTAGTTTAACCGTAATTGTACGATTATTACTTTGTTAACCGTAATCGTAAAACCAGAAACGTTGCATCACTAATAAATAGTATTATAGATTCTGTATCATGGTTTAAACTTGAATTATAAAATTCAGTGTTTTCATGTTACTGGAACAACTAATACTTACAAGATGTGGCTCCTGTTTAAATGGATTACGATTACACATGCGAACCCACTGTACACTTACTAACCCTACACTACATTTTAGTTCTACAAACCCTGAACTTAATACTCAACTTACTGAGGTGTATACACAACTTCAAAATATTGAATCAGATAAAGCTCCAGCCAAAGCTTCCATTATCCTTAATGGTCTGGGTTTCACTCCTGAAATGCAGCAAAAACCAACAAAAACGTTTTCTGGTGGATGGAGAATGCGTCTTGCACTGGCGAGGGCTCTATTTTCAAGGTAAATTATTATAAGAGTCTCCTTATATGAAACATTACCATTTATTTTTTGTTAATACTTTTTGCCCATACTATTACTACTTAACTTAAGCAGATAGCAGACCGGATTGGAGCTGCTGAAAATTTTTCACATCGATTAAGTAACGTCTATTGAGGCACTAGTAATAGACCATCCAACCATCCAAATCTAGATGGTAATTTATTCTGAATGTTGGAAAATGTTATAAACCCTTTGTGAAAAACGGTTTTGTTGATCATTGAATGACGTTTAAACACTAGTTTCTTATTTTAGTTTGGTTTATAGTTTATATTAAATAGAAATTCTAATATACAAACAGCTAATTTAAACATAATTCAATAAATCAGTACAGTCAGCAAAAAATTGTAACAAAATACTAATAAAAATAAAATCCATACGAAAATGAAAAATATGAAATATTATTAAGTATATTATAACAGCATAATTAAACAAAATAATTGGATATAATATGACAAAAAAATAGTATGTGTGAAAATCATTTAACTATTTCCTTCAGCTAAAAATTGATATTTATTATTAACGTAACAAAAAAATTAAAATCACGCTAAGCGTGTGCTGCCGTGCTAACTGACTTACCATTTTTTTCTTATTTTGAGTCCAATTTTTAAACAAGTTGCTGGGCATTATTTTGGAGATAACCTCAATTTTGGTTATCAACGGCTTGCCTCAAGCTTGCCAACCGGAATTCAAACCTGATTTTTTGCAGACAACCCTAACTATATAATCATGTTTGCAATGAAATTACCTTTTTTTGATATAAGATTTATTAATCAAACAGATGAGCGTAAATTACTAGTATCGACTAATCTGTTTATACCTGCCAACAGTGCCCCAAGCCATAACTATTGGCAAGGAAAAAAATTGACAACCTAACGTTTTCATATTCTATAGGCTTCATGCTTTCGATTGGGATAAAATTTGTTTCTTAAACATGTTTAAAAAAGTGTTTAAAATTTTTGAATTTTTAATTAATCATAAGGTTGCCAGGAATTTTTTAGCCAACTCACACGTGATATATTTTATAGTATATTAGAATTAATATAAAATACTTTTCATCCATTAAACGGATGGGTGAAGGTCGTCCTTTTCGTATCCTCGACTATTTGGGTAAAGAATGATGAAAGACGAATCTTGAAAGTTTATCATATCTGTCATGGTTGTTCAGTTTTGAATGTCAATTTACCGAAAATATTTAGACAGTGAAAATGTTCCAATTGTAACAGCAAATAACTGAAAAAATTAACTTCTTTTTTAATTATTATTTATTTTTTCGTTTTAGACCTGATTTGTTATTACTGGACGAACCTACTAATATGTTGGATATCAAGGCTATTATTTGGTTGGAGAATTATTTGCAGAATTGGCCAACGACTCTACTTGTAGTATCTCACGACCGTAATTTTCTGGATACTGTGCCTACAGATATAGTGCATCTTCATTCTCAAAGGATTGAACCTTATAGGTAACACATGTATTTAATAATCATAAGTTTACCGTTTCCATATAACCATATCGCATGTTATGTGGTAGGTAGTTATATATTTGTGCTCCAATCAAAAAACAGTTGTTAGCTTAAGAACTCTTAATGAAGAACTGCTTTAAAATTATTTAAGAATACACACTTGCTACATCATAATGTCAGCAACATTAAAAATACTATGTGACCGAGTATCCCTCACGCTTTCAAGTGGAACCCATAGGCAGAATTAAAATACACAGGACATTAATACATATAGTAATATTAAATTATGCTTATAGCATACATGTTTTTCTTTTGTCAACAGCAAATAGCTACAATATATAATATATAGCACTATTTTTTCCTAAACTGCTAATTAAGTATATACATAAGTATATACTTGAACACAGTGTTATAAACAGCGTAAATTAACTCAAGTTTTTTTTTCTTTTGTTCTGTTTTCACAGAGTTGTTAATAAAGGCTTATAGAATGTGGGAATCTTCAAAATATACAGGTTCAAGAAAAAATATTTCTTTTGAAATTTGATAAAATGAACAGATTTCTTGTAATTCTATGTTTTTGATTTGCAATAAAAATCACCCAGGGTACGGATATCGGAGCGAGATAAATGTAAGACCTAGCAATGTCCTTACTCCCATGCTGTTACTCCACTGTGCTTTTTGAGTAACTATATACATTTTTTTAATATATAAGATTATTTATTACATTATTATACTAGGAAGCAAGAAACCGATTTTTCATTAAATTTTCAATATTTTTTTTAATCCGAAGTTGAATTGCTTTATCAACAAAAATATTAAATATCTAGTTTTCTCGGTTGCCAAGTCCATTGTTACGGTTCCAGAGTCAGCGTTGTTTGTAACTGATTTATTGGCAACTGGAATATTTTGCTTTTAAAATGAACCTCTTGTTTGAATAGTAACACGAATTGTTGCGTTATATGAAGTTGGGCACAGTGAAATATTGATAGCAAGGATGATAAATGAAATTATGCGATGCCACATATTGTGCCAGTTGTGACTGCATATTAAAACGAAGTTGGAATTGAACATTTTGGGACCAATTGAACATGTCTGCTATCAGTTAGGAGGACCACTTTGGGCTAGAGTACCCACGCCTCAAATAGCTATCAACAGCTTTGTAAAGTACTTCAACAAGAATAGAACAATATTCCATAGGAACAATATATCAGTTGCCATTTAACATAATGAAGCGACATCTATTAGCTGCAATTGGAGCTCCAGGTGGCAACATACCATATTAAAGAAATGAGTTAAGAGTTGACTAACGGTGTGTACAACAAAAATCAATCCCTGAAATGGATGAGATTTTTAAATGCAACACAAAATTAAAATATGTTTTGTTAATTTAATTATGCACAGGTTATTAATAGCAAATTTATGTTTCACAAACGGAAACTATCTATCTGTTAGATCTGTTTGTAAATCTAATGAACTGACAAAAAGGAAAATGTAGACTGTGTTTTTGCACAATAACATTGAAATTTCTATAATGTAAATGATTGTGTACATTAATATGAATATAATATGGGTATGCAACCCATTAGTAACAAAATTACTTTTATTGTAATAGCGGTGTTGTTAGTTACATTTATACCTCGAACGAAATAATTATACTTATAATTAACCCAAGCAGCACAGATTGATTGGTGCGACGTCAAGCCAATAATGTGACTTCGTTATTCACATGATTAAATTTATTGCAGTTACTTTGAATTAATCATTAATTTATATTTATGTCCTGAATTTTTCAATAAACTATTAAATCAACAAAGATCGGCAAATTCTAATTAATAAACATTTTAGTATTGGGTATTAGCAGTAGTACAATGTAACAAACACCATGAACATTATTTATTCATTGCTGTTTTTCACTTTTAACGGCTAATGATGTACCACTATCATTGCAAGCTTATAAAAAAATAATATTTATATCTTTTTGTGCCATTAAACCAGTTCAGTTGAGAAAATAATTATATTTTAGGGGTAACTATGAGCAGTTTGAAAGAACGAAGACTGAAAAATTAAAAAATCAACAGAGGGAATATGAAGCACAGATGCAACAGAGACAGCATGTACAAGAATTTATTGACAGGTTTAGGTATAATGCTAACAGAGCTGCCTTAGTTCAGTCTAAAATAAAAATGTTAGAAAAACTGTAAGTACTGATTCACACTCTCTTGTAGCGATAGCTCAAAATTAAACCTTTTTCAGGCCAGAATTAAAACCCATAGTTAAGGAATCAGAAGTTGTCTTAAAACTACCTGACACTGAACCTTTGTCTCCACCAATATTGCAACTAAATGAAGTTTCATTTCGATACAATGCCGAGAGAATCATTTTCAGCGATGTAAATCTGGGAGCTACAATGGATTCAAGGATATGTATTGTAAGATTTGTTTATTTGTAAACTCGATTTGAGTTTAGCGTTTAAAGCAAATTATTTTTTTATATTATTATGAAATAGGCATCCTGTATTTTCTATTATTTTTTCTATTTTTTAGTATTAATATATTACTTTTTTTTTTGGGAACATACAATAGAAGTATGTTAACGATGATGTCTATATATGTGCTCCTGTATATAAACAATTTTATTTGATTAAGAAAAACTAAGTAATATGTATATTGTGAAGTATATATTGATTTTTTTGAATTTTTCTACACTATCTTATAAAATATGTAGTTTTATTCTTTTCTTTTTATTTTTATTGTTTGAAGTGTCTCGAAGAAAAATTATTATTTGTTTATTTTCTATTAGGTTGGTGATAATGGTGCTGGAAAGACAACCCTTCTTAAAATCATTATGGGAATATTATCTCCGACAGCTGGTATGAGGCACGTACATAGAAATCTTAAATTTGGTTATTTTAGTCAACATCACATTGATCAGCTTGATATGAACGTTAATTCGGTTGAATTACTGCAACAATCATATCCTGGTAAGTGTGAATTATTTATATTATTTCTTTTTAATATGTATAATTGTATATTTTTAAAATATTGATATATTATCTAATTTGCTACAGCAATCATGCCCGATTATACATTACAAAATTTGTGATATTTTTGTCTTCAGTGATAAGGAGGTAACCTCAACAATGTGACTTCATGCATCAATGCCAGTTTTCATTCACTGCCAGTTACTCATATAATAATTTTTGCCAAATACTCGTATAATAATTTTCTTCTCGGCTACCATTCGATAGTGCCTACCTTTTGGAATATATCCCATCTTTCACTGATATTATATTTTATCACAATCACAGTAAAGCAGCACTACATGATCTCGAATATCTTAACCAATGCACTATCAATCACAAATGACCGTTAGAGAATACGCACGAATATCTCGCCAACCCGCCAATACTGGGTAAATAAAGGCAGAGGGACAATTACCGGGTTTACATGACAGATAGCACGTCATTTCCAATAAGTTAAAAAGAGATATAATGCTTTTAATTTCTGCTCTCCGGCTGTGATATAAATATTTATGGAATTGTCATATTAAAGTAGACGAAAATAAATGTAAAAATGGCTAAAATCTTGGCCTATACTGTATTATTGTATGCACAATAACTCTTTTATGACATGCATAAATAATATATATACCTTTTATATAGTATATTGAATATGGAGAAATTTGAGAATTATATGTGGCAACAGCAATTGTTTCTTTGCACGTTCAGTGCACTTTGTATATCTCTTAGAACTACTGTGGGTCGCAATCTTTTCAGACCAACCTCGTATTGTGCCATTTTTTGGTTCTAAAATCCTTAGTAATTCGTCACTCATATTAGATTTGCATTACCATTATTAAAAATTTGTTACCTATAACTATAATTATTATCTATCATCCTATTATGAATGAAAAAAAAATATTTATGATAGTCCATATTTTTAGGAAAACCAATTGAAGAATATAGAAGACAACTAGGTAGTTTTGGTGTATCAGGTGACCTGGCATTGCAAACAGTGTCAAGTTTATCGGGAGGTCAAAAATCCAGAGTTGCTTTTGCACGAATGTGTATGGGACGTCCAAATTTTCTTGTTCTTGATGAACCTACTAATCATCTAGATATCGAAACTATAGAAGCTTTAGGAAAGGCTATCCAGAAATACACTGTATGTATATTGCAGAAACATTGTACAATTCCACTAATAATTTTTAGCTCTTAAAAAAATATACTGCATATGATTTCTATCATAAATGTATTTTTTGTACTTAAAATCAAAACATTGTTGTTAAAATATTGGAAAAACTAACAGTGTAAAAGAGAAATCAGTTTTAGATACCTTATTAGAAAAAAAAACCTCGCTGGAAATACAGATTTTTTTACACAACGTTTAGGACGGATAAATCTAATTTTATTTTCATTGGCAATGAACTAACAAGATTTAATTCCAGGGTGGAGTCATTCTAGTTTCCCATGACGAAAGGCTAATAAGGATGGTATGTAATGAGTTGTGGATTTGTGGAAATGGTTCAGTTAAGAGTATAGAAGGTGGTTTTGATGAATACAGGAAGATAGTTGAGCAAGAACTTGAGGCTGCAGCACAAGCAAAATAGCATCTAGCTACATTAATAACCTAACCGAATTCTATATGCACTGTGATTTATTTATCAGTGTACTTCTTTTCTAAGAAATTTTATTGTATAAATGTGCCTGTTTTAAAATAACTTGTACTATTTATGATCTTTTTTGTTATATTTATAATATATTCATATTTACTATCTCATGTTCACATGGTATTAATAGAAAGTTTATAAAAAATACGTTTTTAAAATGTTTGTCATTAACATTTCCTAATCAGAGTCAAATATATATATATATATATATATATATATATATATATATATATATATATATATATATATATATATATATATATATATATATATATATATATATATATATATATATATATATATATATGTATGTATATATATAGCTTTATATATATATATATATTAGCTTTGAAATTCTTTGCTATTCATATTTGTTTTGTGAAAAGTAATCTTGGGTTTGTAGCATTTCATTACATAGAGAAATAAGCAAATAGACGAATAAGAGATACACTTACCAGTGCTATATCTGGACATACATACGGAAATGAACCACTATACACACTGAAACGAACCACTTAGAAGTTGTACAAGTTCTTTCACCTTTATTGAGCATCTTCAGAGCAGTATACGATTTACTTCATTGATCATTTATACTTGAATTTAAAATATTAATACTCCAACACTTGCAGTGACGTTTTATGACATTAGTTTTTGACGGAACTCAAATTCTTAGAATACACAAATTGTATATGTAATTCAATACTCTCCAGCATATAGTTGGAAAAAGTAGTTGTTTTTCAATAGGTTCAACAATATTTTATGCATTTAAAAGTTTAACATCTTCTGGATAACTGTATGCCTAATGCTTTTATATATAATATGTTCAAATAGAACAAATATAAATAGTAGACTAGGTTTGTGTATTCTAAGAATTTGAGTTCCGTCAAAAACTAATGCCATAAAACGTCACTGCAAGTGTTGGAGTATTAATATTTTAAATTCAAGTATAAATGATCAATGAAATAAATCGTATACTGCTCTGAAGATCCTCAATAAAGGTGAAAGAATTTGTACAAACTTCTAAGTGGTTCGTTTCGGTGTGTATAGTGGTTCATTTCCGTATGTATATCCAGATATAGCACTGGTAAGTGTGTCTTTCCTCTTATTCGTCTATTTGCTTATTTCTCTATGTAATGAAATGCTACAAACCCAAGATTACTTTTCACAAAAAAAAAAAATATATATATATATATATATATATATATATATATATATATATATATATATATATATATATATATATATATATATTTATATTACGATATTAGCCAAACTATAGGCCCTAGAGCTTGGGGAAATTTTTTTTTTTGAATAAATTGACCAAGAGGTAATCACTGGAAATAATTTTCAAGTCCTTCTCTCGGCCCCTAAACTCTGTTTAAATAATATACCCTATTATGAGTTATTGGCACTGCTTATCTACCTATATTAATGAAACTGAGCATATTTTATTGAGTGAAAATTGTAAAGAAATATACTAGTTTTGTGGTTAGCAACACTTTTATTAAGCAAATCTCTACATAGAAATATAATTTCTTACATAATAACAGTCAGGAATTATTCTTCCAACTTATCCATGCAAGATTAAAAAACATGCAGTTATGTAAATGATTAAATATATGTCAGACGAAGATGCAAATAATATCATTTATTTGTAAAAACTAGAAAGAAGCTTTTTTGCAATTCTTAGTTCAATGTCAAACCTAATTTTTCTATAATGAATGTAAAATAAGTGGAATATTTCTAATAAATCTATTATAATAATTAAATTCCCCTAAAAATTATTTTGGTGTTCTGGGACATTTTCTATTGCCTTAACGTGTAAAACCACTTGTCAATTCCGAGCAATGTTATTAACCAATATTAAAATATACATTCATTGCATTTATAGTAATCCCTCCCCCTATCTCCAAAATTAAATGTTGGATAGGTTCTTGCAAAGAATAGTAACCATTGCTAGAAATCAAAATACAGTAGAACCCCGATTATCCAAAATAATGTGGACCCAAGTGAATTCGGATAATCGAAATTTCGGGTAAAACGGATACGGATTCTTCAACAGTACCCATGCCCCCACCCAAATCACTTGCTACATTTTTAAGCCATTCACCTCTAAGATTTTATTTGTCTTATAGAGCTAATATAAATAGTGTAAATACAGTATATATTTTAGTTATTTATTATTTAAAGAAGTATAATCTTAAAGAATTTAATCTAATGTTAATTTATTGAGTTACGGTAAATACAGTAAGTACCTATATTTTAGTTATTTATTACCTAAAAGCAACGCTAAAAGATAACACAATTTAAAATCATTATTCCTCAATTAATTTCTATTAGTTTATTACTTTACAATAATTACTATTTTGAGATACATTTAATGATATGAGAAATAACATCCTAATATGGCTATAAAAACCTTATGAATTTATACCTTTATTAACTTTTGTATAAATAAAATTATTGGCATGTTATTATCCTTACACCACCCATGATTACCTTAATAACAATAATAGTTACTTAATATGATATAACAAAGACACTATTAAATAAATTATAGGGCTGAAATCGACTGCCGAATGGAAAAATATATTATTATTTGCTTAACTTTATTAAAGAATAATGTATAGAAAATACTACTATCAAATTTTTAATATAATTTAATTATTTTTGCTAAAATGGTATTACTTGAGACAATTGGGTTGAACAAGACAATAATTGATATATTTACTTACATTTTTGAATATGGTAATTAGGAAGCACTAATACAAGAAAAGTAACCTCTAATCTATCAAGCTTATTTCAACTCACCAAATCACTCATCTCACAACCAAAATACAGAAATTAATAAAACCTAATAAAGAAAATCGTAACATTAACACTGAAATAAATTATACCATTAAATTTCAAGAAAAAATTATAATAAAATGTCAACCATAGTATATTATGTTGTCACTGTTGTTAATTGAAAATCATTAGCATTGAATGAAGTAAAACTTTTATGGACATAACACAATAACCATAAAAATTAAGATCCTTACTGTTATTCTGTGTGTCTCGCCTACACCACCTTCTACTCTTCCAGGTATTGTTAGAATTCCTTTGGATAATTTTGAATGCATATATTGGATTATCAACTTTTAACCTACAAAACTGAAAGTACAAACCCTGTTGCAAATTATCATTAGTAATAATGCTTGTGATACCACAGATGAATACTCGTCTGCGTGGTGATGCTTAACATAGCAAACATAGTTTGTAATTCTAATTAATTATGTCATATTATTAGGCAGTTAAATAATTAATCGGGTTTTATACTTTTTTGGCAAGCAAGGCAGATAGTTAATATATCCAATGCCGACCTGAGGTAAGTTTTAGGATGGAGCGATATTCAATTATCCGCAGGCAAAAATCTTGTTTTTTCAAGGTCAAACACTCTAAAATTAGAAATTCGCTAAGCAAATACTTTTGCTCAAAGAAATAAGTTTAATTAGACAAATATCGATTTGACAATAAATTAAATTGATGAATTCACCGCAATTGAAGTTGTCTTTTTAAATATATTTGATAAAATTTGGGAGGGCGGTATTTTAAAATTTCCCTAGCGCACGTCATGCCTTGCCCGCTACTGTGGCGCCCCCTGTGGTAGGGCCAGTCCTGAATATATCTACAACACTGCATATTCTCACAACACAATCTGGTTCATGCCTTAACCGCCACTCATTATGAACACTAGCTCGCAGGCATTCACCGTTTTATTCTACAATCTGAAAGGAATATTAAAAACTGAGGAAATTTTAGTGAGAAAAAGTAAAAACTTAAGATTAAAAACTTGAGTACAAAAAAATAAGTAAAAACTTCACAGCTCCTACTACTACTGCTGGTGCAAAGCAAATTGTATAAGTTTTGAAAGAGTTTACTGTTTTTAACATACACTTTTAAAGAACTAAATAAGTAACATAATATGGTGTAACCACATTATCGTTCCTTTTTAGTCATAGCTATAATACCCTAAATTCAATTCAGATGAAAACTTACTAACAATATTTTCAGTTACTCCATGTTATAGTATCAATCGAGGTATCAATAAATATGAACACTAAATAATTTAAAGAGCTCAAAACACAACAACAATATACGCTTCTATTATTTCAATTGAATATAAGGTGTAACAGGTATAAAACAATTAAATTATAATTTAATCAGCCACTTCCTCAAACCATCTATATCAACAGATCCGTTCTTATGTAACGCATAGCATTCGGCAATATCAATTTTCACATGTAAAGCTGCAAAGTCAAAATCTTCATCAGGATTTCCCAAAATAGCACTTCGTTTAGACTTAGAGTCAACAGACTCTAACTGACTAGATTTGGTAATACGGAGGGTATTTCTGAAAGAATACATATTTATCAAGAACAACGTAAATTAAATAACAGATTAATATATACAAGTATATTATACTCAGAAATCTTTCTTGTTACAACTGCTAGAGAAATTAGGTATTTAAACACAGAAATAGTTAATGGAACTGATAATAATATTGTTGAATATACGTCTTCTCAACGAAAGTGTGCCTAATTGCACTACTGGGTGGAACGAAAGTTTTCACTTTTCTCAGTTAAACCAAAATACATTTACACGACATTTTAATTATTAATTTTTTACATATTATATAACTCTGTCCAGATGATGTAAACTATTATTATATAACACTTAACGATCTTGTTGCTTCATTAGAAATTGTCTTTTAAATTCGTTTAGGTGAAATTGTGACTGTCAACTTGTATCTATTGCTCAAAAGCATATCACTCAAAACCAAGCATGTTGGCTTTAAGTCGTATACTTTAGTAATAAATTTAACTAAGGATCAAAAGAAATGTTAAAATTGTGATTTCTGGAGAGTACCAAGTTTTATTGCTGAATTCAAAGAATTGAAGAACAGTTTGGAAGCATTTGTAAATTTGTTCGAAGCATCTTCAAATATTATTATTATTTGAGAAAGGCTTCAAATATTATTATTTACAATATAAATCAATTGGGACTGAGAAAGAACTACTGTGGATAAAGAAACGGTCCAAAATATTATTAAGGGGTAATATAGACACTGAAGGTATTAAACACTTCCACCTCAGAAAAATAACAACTATTAAGAAGTGCCCTATAAAAATAATACTGAAATCCCCAGAAGATGTGAAACAAGTTCTAAGAAATCAAGGATCAATCAAATCCCAGTATAATGTTTGCAGAATATACTCGCAAGTGGTGATAATTCAAAAATAGTTAGAAGTGTGAATAATAAACCAACAACTGTAAAAAGAAACATTTACCATGATAGAAAAAACATTTTAAGTATTCCTAATATACCATTAAATACCGATATTATTTATATGAATGCTCAAAGTGTTATTAAACACTTATATGATATACATAGTAGTTTGCTGTGTTAATCTAAAAGTTTAATTCCAATCCAAAAGTTTAATAATTAAGGACAAGGACAACTTACATAGATAATGCCGAAATAAAAATCAACAACTATGACCATATTCATTGCAATTCGGCTAGCTGTCATACTAGAGGTGTTGTGTTATATTATATTCAACAAGGTATTCAATGTTCATAAAACATTTGTGTTTGAACCTACATTCGCATTCCGTATTGATAATTTGGGGTTTATGCTAACTTATCGGTTCTAGCCCTTGGCCTTTTTTGGCATATATGTCACTAGCACAGTAAGACAGTTAAAATGAACATGAACTGTATGAATATGAACATGACATTTTATGACCATTATATACTAGTAAGCACCCAAGTTGAATATCTAGTAGTAAGAGCCATATTGATGAGTATAAATATGCGGTAAAATATAAAGAGCAATGACACTTCTGTTTTACTTGGTCCCCATCACTTGATTTTGAAAATAAGTGTGATGGTAGAGCTTGTTCTATTAACATAAGACAGTATTCCATATCTCTATTTTTAAGGTGCCAAGTGTCAACTGTACCAAAAGGTCGTTTATTTATCATTTATGCCATTCTATGGCTAGGAATTGTTGATGTAAGGTAAAGAAACTACTTACAATTCTTTCTCAAAAATTGATTTCACAGCCGTTCCACCTTTGGCAAAAGTTTGATCTTGCTTATTACATAAAATAAGTAAATCAGGGCAATTTTTTATAATAACAGGATCTACTAAAATATTGTACAGAAATTCTGCAGCATCCTGGATATCCTGTTGTAAAGTTAGTGAGTCCACAACAAATACAATTCCTTTAGCGATATTTTTATATTGCTCAAAAAACTTATCTCTCAAACGCTCATGTCCAGGTATATCCACAACCTTCAAAACATCCTAAAATCCAACACAAAATCAATTACAGTTATAATGTACCTAAATAAATTACAAATTTACATTATTATTCAGATAGCTTCCGATATTTTCTTTAATAGATGTATGGGTCTGGACATTTTTATTATAGATTAACTGAGAATAAATTAAAGTTTTGCCACTATCGCAAAGGCCTGTAAGTAAAATTCCTCGCCTTGAACTCTTCCTTCGTTTATATAGTACAAAAATTACTGGAAAAAAAATATTAACCTAAAACATATGGTACCTACAGCTAAAACTTACCTAAACTTATAATTATAACAAATACTGTTACAAATATTTTTGTGAAATCAGTCCCTTCGAGCTTTATTGGAACCTTCTTATCGGCCATTTTTTAAAATTTAATAAATATTAATAATATATGGAAACTTTGGGGTTATACTCATAAAAACCACAAAACATCCACAAAGTTATAAACATAGATATTACGTTATAAAACATAAAACAGATTTTATAAACATCAACAGAATCCAGAGATTTTTATCT
>CAXKVY010006825.1:0-19817 GCA_964058915.1 Tetropium fuscum | reverse complement strand
TATTTTTACACTGGTTTTGAAGTATCTTGTAGCTATTTTGCACTAATTTATTTCCAATAATTATTTCATTAGAAACACAAAACAATTTTTCTTATACTAACCTTTTCTTTCGTTTAATTTGCTCCACAGCCAAGTACCCATTTTTATTTTTCTTTTCTGTCTTACCAGGTAAAATAATGTTTTTTTTGTAAATGAATATCTGAATACAACCCCGACGAAGTACAAGCTGTGTTTTTGTAAGGTCTCCAAAATAGAATACCATCATCCACGAAAATCCAGAACAGCAGAAAAAAATGAATGTTTTTACCACGAAAAGCGTTTGTGATGTAAATACATTAACAATGAAGATATCGATAGCTAAGAAGTAGCAGTAAATGGAGATATGTTGGAAGATGAAAATATGATATTGATGAGCCAGCTGAGGAGCAATAAAAAAAGTCACCCTGTGAAAGGTAATTAATTATGCGGAAAGCAAGGAACTGCAAAATATTAACTTTGTAAGCATTGTTAAAGGAATATGAAGTTTTGCGTTTTATCATACGAAGGAGGCTTATATCTTGGGGAAATTTTGAGTTTTGTCGAAAACATATTCACATTCAACATTATGCAGTTAGCAAGTCTTGAACTCTTGACAATTAGTAATAATTAGTAAAGCATTCTAGGAAGGAATTGTGCAAAACAGGCAATATTTCTTCAACATTACCTACTAACTTTACTCACACTTTGTAGGGTATAAGTAGGTAGGTGTTTTTGGAAAATGGTACATAAAATGAAATACTTTACGCATTAGTGTAAAGTAGATTGTTTAGTGTGTAATACATTTTTGTAAACTATTTTGGTAGGATAAGAGACATTTCTATATAATGTGCCTTCACTCTCCTGTTATTTATCTAGTTTTATAACACAATTTCTACACAATAACAATTTTTAGTCACGCGTTAATTTATAAATTAAGTTTCTATGGGCGTGAGGATATGTTTTTTTAGCATTCACAGTTTTTACACCGTTCCTATTCTTAAATATTCATACTTTCAAGGTTCTGGTAATTTGGCACGCAATGAGAGCTAATTTCGATGCAAATATTAAAGGGCGAGAAACCATGACCTGCCAATTTATATTCAGTAAAGGGCCGCTCCGTTGTGAAAGAGCAAGTGAGTGCTGAATCTTCAACAACGGGATACCGCTATCCCTTTTTTCTCTCGCTGTGTTGCCGCCTTCTTCAATCCATTGACGCGATAGAAAAACATACGAGATACATATAAAAACAAAGAATGAATGATAAATATCATATTGAAAAGCAGATCCTATATTCGTTATAACATAATATTTAAATTATAATAGCCCAATAAAATTAAATGTCATTTAGTACCTAGTATGTAGCCACCGCTAAAGCATCTCGCATATATATATATATATATATATATATATATATATATATATATATATATATATATATATATATATATATATATATATATATATATATATATATATATATATATATATATATATATATATATATATATATATATATAAAGGGTGTCTCAAAATTAACGCAAGATTTGAATTAAATAGAAAACACAGTTTTTAGTCTTTTGATTGTTATTTTTTTAATGAATCATAAAGTACATAGGATAGGGTTATTTATGGAATAATACATCGGGAAAATGGCCTCCACGGCTTTGCATGCACATACGCATTCGTTTGTCGAAATTTCCCATGACCATTCTGGATAAATGTGGCTGAATTTCGTTGATGCAGCGTTGAATCTCCTACTTTAGTGCACGGGTGGTTGTGGGCCTGTTGACATAGACCTGTGATTTCAAATAACCCCATAAAAGAAATCTAATGGTGTTAAATCACACGATCTAGGGGGCCAATTCTGATCACCGAAACGAGAGAGTACACGGCCTGGAAGTGCTACATCGCTTAGGATGATGTTTCTCGAAAAATCAGTATCTATTATTTATTATCCATTTATTAGGCTTCAGTTGTTGCGTTAATTGAATTTTGTAAGCATGGAGACACAGATCTTTAGTGACTATACGCTGTATAGAGCTTCTTGAAATTTGCAATTCTTGTCCACGACGCCGAATTGAGGTTCATTGATTGTCACCGACACTCTCACGCATTGCTTCGATATTGACATTTGAACGGCTTGTTCTTGGACGACCAGTGTGTTTTTCGTCTCCAACGGATCCAGTCTCCCTGAATTTTTCAATTAATCTCTTTACAGTTGACGAAGTTAAAACACTATTCCGATCATATTTTGTATGAAATTTTCGAATTGCGGTCACCAAGCTTTTATTATTTTTGAAATATTGTTCAATAATGAAGACACGTTGTTCTATCGTGTAACGCTGCATTTTTACTAACCCTAAACTGTCAGCTATCGAATTGTTTTTTGTTTAGGGTTGCCAGCACTTTACTGCACAAATGGCGGAAAATTCAAATCTTGCGTTAATTTTGAGACACGCTTTATATGCTACATATAGTGTAGGAACTGCAATACTTACCCTTACTTCAATCCGTGTGCAAATAATCCCCATAAACTTAGCCATGAAAATTTTGTCCTTTACATAAATAATTCCATAAAGTTAGTTAAAACCTAAATAATCTATTCAAAGTGATATATATCTGCATTGCGAATGTTTTATAGACAATTGTATTTAAATTAATCGTTAGAAGTAAGTTATAACCAGTGTTATTAAAGTTAACAGCCAGGGAATAGAGCCATAGGCAGTTTCCTATAGTAAGAAGTGTGAATAAATAAACACACTAGAGCTCATTCCCACAATAAAAAAATGTTCACCGTTGCTCACAAAACCAAGTAAAATTAAAGTGAATGAAAAATCAAGCACTAAGGTATTAATTAAACGAAGTGTTAGTGCTCCGATTGAGTGAAAACTACTAGTCCTTCATATTTAACTAAAAAGGGTAAACAGCGAATTCCGATCCAGCTTTTGCCAGTGCCGCTAAAGAGGACTGCGAGAGAATGCTGGAATATTTTAAATTAAGTGTAGTCAAACGAAACAGTAATAAGGTAAAAATCACCACAAGACATTATGTTGCTACATAAATCCAGTGTGTGATGATCTAGATTATAAAATTAGTGTTTGATAAGGATTTTAAGCCCATGTTTTTAGTTCTTAAGTTATAGTAGGACAGAGTAGGGTAGTTATTTCAAGGAATTTAAATAATTTGAACCCATATAGCAAAGTTTATAACTGTTGAGAAAAAAAAATTAAATAACAAACTCTAACCAATGCTTTCTCAATGCCAATATTCTAAGAATAAATATCAAGTTCATACTATATAAAATAATAATCATACATCTATAATAATATCAACAGCATCACATTTTGTATCTTAAAGTTTAAAGATTATATTACAGGATAGTAGTTAATATTTCATAGATTTCAGAAATTTTACACAGATTTTTCATGCTCTTAAAAATCAATAATATCTAAAACATAATATTTAAGATGTTTTAGATACTGTTATTATTTTAGAGCATGAAAAATCTTAACTTGAAATAAATATTGATAGCTCAATTCATTCTATGCATAAAATTGCTATAAATAATTATTCATAAGAACTGGCGCCCATTATAAGTGAGAATCATCAGGAGCGTGAGTAAAAATAGAGTAAGTACAAAATAAATAATATAATTTAAATACAAAAAATAAAATCCATTCATAACAACTGCCTTCAGCGCATTTTTAATTAACTTTTTAAAAACATCAATTGGCTCAATCCAACGTGGAACCGAAATTAATATTATAAATATTAATAAAAATAACAACACATCACAATATATATATATATATATATATATATATATATATATATATATATATATATATATATATATATATATATATATATATATATATATATATATATATATATATATATATATATATATATATATATATATATATATATATATATATATATATATATATATATATATATATATATATATATATATATATATATATATATATATATATATATATATACATATATATATATATATATATATATATATATATATATATATATATATATATATATATATATATATATATATATATATATATATATATATATATATATATATATATTAAATAAATCTATCTTATTAAATAATAATATGTAATATGAATAAACTTATATATTTTCCTTCACGTCCGCAAGTGTTAACGTCGTGCCGTCGCCAACGCATGCTGCCAACATGATAAAAACGGACTTGCTTTCCCCTCGGTTATGAGAGGATACGTATTACGCATCTAACACCCTCAAATCGTTGACTGAATCCGTGCTATAATTCTTCTCCTTGACTGTTAAGAGCCTTATAAATAACTCCACTATATCAGTTTTGCATTGGATAAAAGAAGTAACTGAAGTAAGACAAGAATAAAGTAGAAAATAAACCCCCTTGGAAACTTCATACATCCGAAGGATATAATAATAAGATTTGTTTGGTCTTGTTCTATTAGTCCTATTAGTATTTCAGTTTCGAGTAGTATCCCTAGCGATTTATCGTGTTGCATCTCCAGCTTTTAATGACAGTCATTTTGACGTTATATCTATATATATCCTCTGTTCAGGCAACTATGGGTAACCTGAGAGATAATCCCCGAGTTGCTTTTGCTTCGCATGTCATATGGCATCATATTCCTGTGAAACTGATCTGTCATTTTGAATAAGTAATACAATATCAACATGCTACGGTTTTATAATATTTTTGAATAACCAACGAGAACATATACCTACTTTAAAGTAAGTAGACAGAGTTCTCGGCAAACAAGTTGTGTAAAATAAGTTTCCTTCAGAAGTAATTACCCAGAATTATCTTAATTTGTGGTTGCTAAGCTTAGTTTAAGGACAAATGCCGATGTGCGCCTTTTTTAATACGCTTTTATTAGCTTCACATGTTTATATGTATCTTGTATCTTGTAAATATTTGAACAAGATTTTCACCCACATCTAAAAATGGTAATGACACTTTTCACACTTATCATAGTGGAGTCGGTTAGTCGGAAAAAACAGTAATTTTAGCAACATTTCCCCTATTGGCCAAAAACCAACCCCAAAATAAGAATTGCCGATTCGCTCTCGTTTATATGGCCAAAAATTGCATCTATGCCCCGTTTTCGCGGATGGCCAACATCCTCCACCCCCTCCACCCCACCGCACCACCCAACTACTCTTAATGGGGTTGAAAAAATATTATTGATAAATCAACGTAATCCTTCCCGTTTCGTGGATGCTGAACACGGTAGTCGACATTTCCCTTTTTTAGAAGGCATCCTCACCCCCAAATCAACAAAAACAACCCCCCAGGGGGGTGAACATGGAAGAAATGTACAAAATCGGCCGAGTCAGCGTAATCCCTCGTTTTCGCGGATGCTGAGCACGGTCGTCGATATTTCCCTTCTGTGGAAGGCATCCCCACCCCCCAAATCGACAGAAACAATTCCCCACGAGGGTGAACATGAAAATAAAAATCGAACGGAGTAAAACAATCGGTCCCGCCTTTTTTTGAGATGCTGAACGCGACGGTCAGCGTCTTCATTTTTTTTATATTACTGACTTATAATGATAGTGTAAAAAGATTTGTTCAATTTATTAATTTTTATTATATGTCCATAGCTATTTGTTTTTAATATATACTGTCTTCAAATTAATCAAGAATCTTTTATAAGTAATAAAAATGAAACCACCCCCTTCCTACCTACTTCTTATCTACTTTTTTCCTACATATTTTCGGCGAACATCCTGTAGCACAACAATTTGCACAATTTACCAAGTTAAAAAAATTTGGGGGGTTTTTGCGCCCATTTTCACCCTCGTGGGGGGTTGTTTTGTCGATTTGGGGGGTGGGGAAGCCTTCGACAAAAGGAAAATGCCGACTACCGTGTTCAGCATACGCGAAAATGGTGGATTACCTTCAGTTTATCAAAAATGTTTTTCAACCTCTTTTGAGGGTAGTTAGGGGATGCGGAGGGGAGTTGGGGATAATTGCACGGTGTTGGCAATCCGCGAAAACGGGGCATAGATGCAATTTTTGCCGATAAAAGAGAGCGCATTGGGAATTCTTATTTTGAGTGTGGTTTTGGCCAATTGGGGGTAAACGCAAGCCGAAAAATAAATTTGCCCTACGCCATCGTGTTCAGCAACCTCGAAAACGGGGGATGGAGGTGGTCTTTTCCTGGGGCAAAAAGTTTGCATACTCTTCACACTTACAGACTACTATAAAGGACCGATGACAATACAATAATTTGACAACTTTGTCCTAATCTCACCAGGATCATCATAAACCAGGATATAAAAATGTGTCTCACATTGGCGCATTCGCCACAATATAGAATCAACTGATCGCGGTTACAAAACTCAAAATTTTTTTAAAGTTTTTTAGTTTAAAAAGACAAAAAAAACGCTTTATAGCAAACCGACCTGGAAAATAAAAAATTAATTATAGTTTAATAAACTAAAAATACACGCTTTAAAGGGAAACGAACTAAAAAGTAAAAAATAATGTTACTATTAAGATTTTGTAAAAAAATGTGGGGTGTCATTGCGTGGGTTTTGTCAATGCGTTGGACTCATATTGCATCTGAATACTTTGTCCGTATTTTTAATGTTATTACTTTTAGCGTGTTCTTGACTGACCATTTTTATAATTTTTGGTACCTATGGTGGGTGAAGTATGGTTGGAGGATATATGCAGGTTATATTCTACTGTTATTAGTGTATTAGTTTACAAAAAATATTTAAGCGGGCTATTTAAGCGTTGGTACATCATTCTTAATCTAAGTTAGTATGTGTGGCATCTTTTATATTATATATCTTATTATTATTGTCTTGTCTATTTTTGGCTCTTTTGTGTTCTGTATCTGAATTTTGGCACAAGGGATGATTGGGTTGGGGTGTATGGTGGTATGCACCCCACGCGTTTATACATAATCGCAATATTGAAACATTATTTTTGACTTTATAGATCAGTTTCCCTTTAAAGCGTGTTTTGTAAAAAAAAATTAAAGCTGTAATTTATTTGTACAGATACGTGGGGCGGACCTCTAATCATGTAAAAGTGGCTAAGCGTAAATAAAAATATAATAATTTTTTCGAAATTAGTTGGTTGTGGGTTACCATGCGTGGGTGGGTTGTGAGTTACCGTGCGTGTTAAAGTATGGCTTTTATTGTAAATGGGTATATTGGGGGGTTAGAAAAAATGAAGAAGATGAAGGCCCGGAATCCTCCTTGAAGAACCACGCCACAACCACTCGTATATGTACATTTTTTTAGTTCGCAATTTTCATGGAAACTATTAATTTTTGGGGGAAATGTCTAGGAATAGGTTAAAAATAAATAATATGACCAGCTAGATTAATACTACCTATATTTAATAAAATTATAAACTAGACTTATTTTTGATTGAGATTGAGTTCTTTAGTTATTTATAAAATTAATTTTGCCTGCTATATAGGAAGGCTAACTTCCTATACTGACTGCTTTTAATATTCAGCCACACCGCAGTAAACATTATATTATATGCTGAATGACCGCAATGGGATATTATACTCAGTTATTGCAAGGCATAAAATAGTGTGTGAATAAGAAATCTGTGAAAATTAAGGCAAGTAACTGTATTACCAAGCAACAAAAATTATTTACGTTAATCTAATCGTATAATATATAGGTTAAGGCATATATGTGTCTTAACCTCACATATTTTTGCGATGTTGTGAGTATCATGATGGACGCGGAAGCGATGTTTTAGCCCGGGAACAGAGATGTTTGAAAATTGTGATCACGATGAAGCAGACACCAAAATTATCCTACATGTCATTTATGCTTTAAAAACAGATTCAGAAAGAGTTCTCGTAAAAAGCGTATATTCCGAGATAATTGTTATCTTAATGTACCATTACGAATATTTCCAACAGCCTAGTCACGATTTTTCAATATAACCTTTATTATAGATTGGGAAAAAAACAATAGAAAATTCAATGAACCTTCACTACGCTTTGGCGTCAAAATTCGCCGCGCTCTGCCCTTATTTGCCACCATAACAGGATGTTATTCCTCTTCGATAAGAGGAAGATAAAAATATTGCATTTCTTGCAATGCAAAGAGGAGGAGAATCATTAATGTCCTCAATGTGTGAGATTTTGAATAAGCCATTTACAACTATGGAAGTAAATTCTCCCTTGTTCAGTGAACTAGGAACCATTTTTGTTCAAATTTACCGCGGAGAATCAGAAGGTTAGAACCAGCATAGAAAGGAGATATATTGTCACTGAAATAATAATCCAGAGACCTCCCATGCACGTAGGATGCCCTAATGCTACACTTCAAAAGAGCTCTGCATGAAGCGAGCATATGGGTTTCTGCCAAAGATTCATACTTCAGATCCCTCTGATTTTGGCTGGGTGAAATCTTCCACGGGTAAACTTATCCCAACGTGGATATCAATCCCACAAGTAAGTAAATCTTGATAGGACTTGATCGAATGTAACTGTAAGAAGAGTTGTCTTGAAGCATGCAGTTGTAAAAAGGAAACTTATATTTTTGGATAATCGGTATTTTATGTTCATCTTATCTGACTTGTAAGTTAATATAAGACGAGTACGTATGTATATTTATTAAATTCACAATGTTTCATCTGTTGAGAACAGATTTTTTTTAAAACGTAGAAAATAGGTGTGTTTAATCTTATTTTTTGTATTGTAAAGTTTTATATTTTTTTTATTCTTTTGTAAAATATTTCCTCCCGAGCCTTTTAACCCATTAACTTTTGAATATGATTGGTTGGGGAATATTGAAATGTATACGGTCTTGTAGTTCTTGAAATTACCTGTAAAATGGTTCAAAACTATGTTATGGCAAAAAAAACATTACAAAAAAACATTAATTTTTTCGGATTATTAAAAATTTTCCATTCCACATAATTTCTTAGTTTCACAATTGATCATATAGGTATATGTGTGTGTCGTGTATATACATACATAAATGTCAAATTTTTACAATAATTTTATATTAATTTAGGCATATATACATTATATATATATATATATATATATATATATATATATATATATATATATATATATATATATATATATATATATATATATATATATATATATATATATATATATATATATATATATACAGGGTGGGTCAGTTTTTTGTAGACAAACTTTAACAGGGGATAGAACGCACGTTTTTAAAAAGAAAAGTGCCTATAAATATATGGCCGATCTAGCTTCCTAAGGAAGATACAAGGTGTTAAAGTTTAATTTTTTTTACATTAATGTGTAATATTTTCTGAACGGAATGATATATTCACTAAATATTTTACACATATCTTAACCTGCATAGGATCAACATGTTGTATTGTTCCTGTCGAAAATACTATAGTGGATGTTACTTTTTTCGGGTACTTCGGATATTCTGCATAATGGAACTTTTTTTTCGTACGCCACTGACATTATCTGATACATATTTCTAAAATAACGGCCCCTTAGTAACAATTTTGATCTCTTGTAATTTTGCTCTAACTACGACAGTTTTAGAGATATTGGCCGTTGTTTCTCTGACAGTGTAATGTCGTTATTATATTTTTTTTCTTGAATTTTCTTTATGACTTATAAACGAACTCTTAGATTTTTTCATGTTTGGGGGATAATGCCTATTAATTAAGGCGCATAAAACAAGAATGTTCAAAAACTTGCACAGTGGCGGGGTGGAAGGGGTGCTCCACCCCTTTCGTAAACAGAACATCTACGCCAAAGACTATTTAAAAAAAAACTGTTATTTTCATTATCTACATACAGTTTAACAAAAATAATGTCCCTTCTTCTGTTTCGAAATTCCTGTGTGGTTCCTAGTTATATTGATTTTTAGTGTTTGATGTGGTACTAAATTAAGTAATTTATTTATTAGCAATAATAATTATCGGCTAAATATTTAATTCTTTCAACGAAACCTACCTAAATATGGTGTGTTAAGGATTCTAAAAAACCGAAATCTCTTATTCTTTATCTTTTTCCAATGTAGTCAAAATAAATATTTGTTATATCAAGCCTTACTCAAATACAATACTTTTATATGTTGAAATCTGTTAAATTACAAATGTACTTACAATACAATAGATTATTGTGCAGTTGCCAAAAGTCTTAAAAATTTCCTTTAAGTTTTATTAAACTTGTGCATGTACCAATTTCTGTTTCAATTTTTGTTGTTGTTTGCTAAATAATTTCCATTTAAAACTAGCGTATTTGTAACTGTACGTAATAATTGCAACAAAATATTATACTCCTTGGAAAACAAGTAAGCATTATGTCATATTTTGAAACGACAGTTTGACGTATTACAAGTTTATCTACAAACAATTTTGCTTCATCTTGAATATTTTCACTGTTATTAATTATTATTTTTAAGATTAAAAAGTTATTTTATGTGATTTGCCAGATTTTAATTAGTGTAACATGCCGTTTACATTTACAAATAGCGAACAAGCCGACATTCATTTTATTTATGGGTTCGCAAATGGGAATTCAAGATACGCAGCTAGGGAGTATCGAAGAAGATTTCAAAATAGACGACAACCTCATCATTCCGTTTTTGTGAGTATCCACCGTCGATTTGTTAACCAGGGTTTGAAAAATGTACCCGGGGGCCGACAGAACAACCGTGGACGAGATAGAGACCGTATATTGCGGGAATTTAATAGGAACCCAACGACAAGTACTCGACGTGCTGCTATTGCTCTTGGTATTTCCCAAAGTAAAATTTCCCGGGTATTAAAACGGGATCACAGACGCCCATATCATTTTCAACCTGTTCAAGGTTTATGTCCAGGTGACGCTGAACGAAGACTTACTTATTGTAGGTGGGTTCTTAACTCCATTCAAAATAATAGGGATTTCTTATCCAATATACTGTGGACTGATGAATCTTGTTTTACTCGTCGTGGTATAGTAAATTTTCACAATCTGCATGTATGGGCACATGAAAACCCACATGCCATTCGACCACGAAGTTTTCAACATGAATTTAGTACAAATGTCTGGATTGGAATTTACGGCAACCACGTGTTTGGACCTTATTTCTTGCCACAACGTGTAAATTCAGAAAATTTCCTACAATTTTTAGAAGAACACCATGGTAATATATGGGAAGTCATTCCTTTGAATTTAAGAAGACAGTCTTGGATTCAACTTGATGGGTGCCCGGCCCATTATGGCAGAAATGTAAGAAATTGGCTAAACAATAACTATCCAGGGAGGTGGATAGGTCGTGGAGGTCCAGTGGCGTGGCCTCCCAGATCCCCCGATTTAACACCACTTGACTTTTTTGTGTGGGGATTCATTAAGGAAATAGTGTATACCACTCCGGTTAATACACTTGAGGAACTTCAAAATCGCATTAGAGATGTTTGCAATGAAATAAGGGTGCATCATTTAGTTAACTTAAGACGTTCTATGATACGTCGCAGTGAAATGTGTATTGAGAAGAACGGTTTACATTTTGAACAAAGTATCTAATTTTATGTATGTAGGTACTAGTGTTATTGTTATTAATTCTTGTAATTGTTATTTATAAATCATTATTGCTAACAATTGTTATTTATTCCACAATTATTATTGTTAATTAAATATTGCTATAAATTCAAAAATGTTTATATCTCCATAAACATTAACATCAATGCTCATCTAATGTTTTTTTGTAATTGTAATTACTTGGAAAGAGATAAAGAGATTTCGGCTTTTTAGAATCCTTAACAAACCATATTTAGGTAGGTTTCGTTGAAAGAATTAAATATTTAGCCGATAATTATTATTGCTAATAAATAAATTACTTAATTTAGTACCACATCAAACACTAAAAATCAAAATAACTAGGAAACGCACAGGAATTTCGAAACAGAAGAAGGGACATTATTTTTGTTAAACTGTATGTAGACAATGAAAATAAGTTTTTTTTAAATAGTCTTTGGCGTAGAAGTTCTGTTTACGAAAGGGGTGGAGCACCCCTTCCACCCCACCACTGTGCAAGTTTTTGAACATTCTTACCGCTTGTTTTATGCGCCTTAATTAATAGGCATTATCCCCCAAACATGAAAAAATCTAAGCGTTCGTTTATAAGTCATAAAGAAAATTCGAGAAAAAAAAATTATAATAACGACATTACACTGTCAGAGAAACAACGGCCAATATCTCGAAAACTGTCATAGTTAGAGCAAAATTACAAGAGATCAAAATTGTTGCTAAGGGGTGCAAAATTGTTGCCGTTATTTTAGAAATATGTATCAGATAATGTCAGTGGCGTACGAAAAAAAAGTTCTATTATGCAGAATAGTCGAAGTACCCGAAAAAAGTAACATCCACTATAGATTTTCGACAGGAATAATACAACATGTTGATCCTATGCAGGTTAAGACATGTGTAAAATATTTAGTGAATATATCATTCCGTTCAGAAAATATTACACATTAATGTAAAAAAAAATTAAATTTTAACACCCTGTATCTTCCTTAGGAAGCTAGATCGGCCATATCTTTATAGGCACTTTTCTTTTTAAAAACGTGCGTTCTATCCCCTGTTAAAGTTTGTCTACAAAAAACTGACTCACCCTGTATATATATATATATATATATATATATATATATATATATATATATATATATATATATATATATATATATATATATATATATATTAGCTTTGAAATTCTTTGCTATTCATATTTGTTTTGTGAAAAGTAATCTTGTGTTTGTAGCATTTCATTACATTGAGAAATAAGCAAATAGACGAATAAGGGGAAATATATACTTACCAGTGCTATATCTGGACATACATACGGAAATGAACCACTATACACACCGAAACGAACCACTTAGAAGTTGTACAAGTTCTTTCACCTTTATTAAGGATCTTCAGAACAGTATACGATTTATTTCATTGATCATTTATACTTGAATTTAAAATATTAATACTCCAACACATGTAGTGACATTTTATGACATTAGTTTTTGACGGAACTCATGTTCTTAGAATACACAAACCTAGTCTACTGTTTATATTTGTTCTATTTGAACATATTATATATAAAAGCATTAGGCATACAGTTATCCAGAAGATGTTAAACTTTAAAATGCATAAAATCTTGTTGAACCTATTGAAAAACAACTACTTTTTCCAACTATATGCTGGAGAATATTGAATTACATATACAATAGAGTTCGGAAGCATTCAAAGAGGGAGTGATACAGAAATTGCTTGCTTAGTCAAAACTAAAATCATTTGTTGGTCTTATGTATTAATTGTTTCTTCGAAAATTCGAAAAAAATCCAATTCTCACCCTGGATATATTTATTAGCTTTGAAATTCTTTGCTATTCATATTTGTTTTGTGAAAAGTAATCTTGGGTTTGTAGCATTTCATTACATTGAGAAATAAGCAAATAGACGAATAAGAGGAAAGATATATGTATATATATATATATATATATATATATATATATATATATATATATATATATATATATATATATATATATATATATATATATATATATATATATATATATATATATATATATATATATATATATATATATATATATATATATATATATATATATATATATATATATATATATATATATATATATATATATATATATATATATATATATATATATATATATATATATATATATATATATATATATATATATATTATATACATTATATACATTATATACATTAATATAGGTGGTTTTTAAGGGTCGAAAATTTGGAATACGCCGTAAATCATGTTCGAGAACATGAAAGAAGCTTTATTCTGTATAATTAAATAATATGTGAATCCATAAAAAGCTTAAACCTGCATTTCTTCAATTTTTTTCACGAAGGGGTACTTTTCACCTCTTAAAAGCAAAAAGCAACAGTAGTAGGGCATATGTCAATTTTGAGGTAAGAGTAATATAAGCTTAATTTTGCACTACCTCATAAAATAAAGCGGTGGGGAAGGTTAAACTAAATGTATTATGATTGCATATTATTAAGGAATAAAATATCTTCTAAACGAGCCCCAGTTTGTTTAATTCCGTTAACCCAAACCAGAGTTTTCCATATATTAAGAAAAGCAAGTTTAATCTTCCACCACCACTTTATTCTATGTATAGAGCAAAATACCAAAAAAATTACAAATTTTTCAATGATTACAATAGCAATATTTAAAAATCATTTCAAGTGTATATTTTCGCGAAAAATCCCGTTTTCTGATTTGCCATAACAATTGCGCCCTCTAGCGGCCATTTTTCGACTTGAGTAATAATTTCCAGCGATTTCCCTTGGTTTACTTACTTATTAGTATTTTTTCCCAAAGTTCTTTTTTTTTGGTTGGTAGGTAATTATCTTGTCTTTCAAAAAAAAATTAAAGAAGTGAACATTTTTTCAAAGCCTCCTAGATGGTAGTGGAAAACCTCGAACCATGTTTTTTTCTTCGTTTTTAATTCACCCTGTGTGTTAGTCAAGTAATGGTAATGGTATTGAAAATTACCCTATATATGAAAGGCCCTTCTTTTACGAGCATTCTGTTTCTTTTATTCACTGATCTATCTCTAAAATTGTCCGAATTACAGCTTTTTTGCCGAAACCTTTCGTATATCCCACACATTAAATTTATTGTAGGATCACATTGTCTATGAAAAACAGTTACCGTTGTCATAGCAATAACTCACTATTACCCTCTATTGTTGTGTTATTAAGTGTCAGTGAAAAAGTTTTAGAGACTGTTACGTAAAATCCCTCAATTAAACTCTGAATACAGTGTTCAGTAGGAGTTCATGAAGCGACGGCTAGTAGAGCGATCCGCAAGTTCGTACAAACAGGAAGCACTGCTCGGAGGGTGGATTCTGGTTGCCCTCGAAAAACTTCTCCAAGAGATGATCGCTTGAGATCGGTTGAGATCACGGATTTTATGAAATCGATCAAATACTGCGGTAAATGTTCAGCAAGATCTTCGCCAAATTCGTGGTGTTGCAGTAAGTAAGCAGACGGCATGTAGACGTCTGTTAGAAGTTAATGTGAAACCTAGGAGACCTGCAAGAGGTTCTAAATTATTGCCTATACATCGTGCTGCTAGAATAAATTTCGTTGAACATTATGGACAATGGAATATTCATGAATGGTCGAATGTATTGTTTACAGATGAATGAAGGTTTTGTCTTAACATGGTGGATGGGAAAAAAAGAGTGTGGAGAAGGACTCGTGAAAGGTTTAGTCAGAGCTTAATAACAGAATGCGTAAGTTTTAATGGAGGGTCGGTTCTGGTGTGGGGAGGGATTTCAACAAATGAAAAGACACCCCTTCATATTTTTCTATCGAGACAGTCGATGACAGCCCGAATCTACATTGACATTTTACACCAGTATGTCTTACCTCATGCACAGTTGGTGGGCAATAATTTTATATTATTGCATCGGATAATGCCCGACCACATACCGCGGCAATAGTGCAAAATTTCTTAGAAGCTACGGATATCACTACATTACAATGGCCTGCGAGCAGCCCCGACATGAACTCTATAGAACATTTGTGGGATGAATTAGGTGCGTCACTTTTTTTGGAACTGAGTGTATATATAGGCTTAGTACTTGTTTCTAGTGGATTTTTCAAAATGACGTTGCTTTTGAAAAACAATGCTGTCATATTGGAAGAGTGCGCCGTGGTGCCTATTGATATGATTGTGTCGGTACTGGGAATTTTATAGTCAATATAAAATATAGTTTATACAAATTTATGGACATATTTTACTTCAGGTTTTAGCAATGTAAATCAGCGGCACTGATGATAAGCACAATGTAAATCAGCGGAGTATTATTATTTATATTTCTTAGTACTTTTGTTCTGCTTTTTGGCTAATATGTGATGTAGTTTTTGAGGTATATGCGAGGGTGGGTTTGTTGACAATAAAAATAGGACACAAAACAAAGTCGGTTGGTCAATTCTAGAAAGTTTGAAAAACGCTGATGTTAGCGGCAACGTCAAGCAGAAAATTGCAGGGATTTTTGAAAACACTGTAGCGAGTACCACTTAAAAAATATTTTTTTATCTCATTTCCCGTGCCTAATATTTAGCAACTATAATTGCAAATTATAAAGCGCAAAGTTACTATTTATTTAGAATTTTTTTGTCCGTATTTTAAAATAAATATGAGCTACCTATTATTTTTATTTTTTATACAGGTGTTATAAGGATAATAGCTGTTTTTCGTTTTTCTTATATTAAAACATCTATGTTACTGTAAATACATTATAGACATATATTATACATAACAAATAACAGAAGTTTCTTGCTTATATATTAATACTTATTATTTATTTATTACTTATATTATTTACTTTTTGCAAATTTTGTAGGAAAATTCTCGTGGCTCTTACGATAAAGAGAGTTAGGCGTTCGAAGACTGGATGAAAGTTAATCATGTTAAAGGTATAAATGAAAGTGTTGCTTGCTTACTTTCTTAAACTGCATAATAAATTTGTTGCATCATCATTATGGACCAAATATTCAATCCTTAAGTAAACTCTTCTGCTTTACAAGAACATTGATATCTCTAATTTTGCCACCAAACTTTTTGAAGACCTAGACAAAAGATCACTAGCAAAAAAAATCGAAAACTTGAACGCAAAGATATGAACAAGTTTCCGAAGAGAAGCATCTGATGAATTTTTGTCCATTTAGACAGCTTTAATTGCAGGGGTTGTGGGAGTCTGCAGATATGATGAACTGACTAATTTGAGTGTGGAATATGTTCAAGAAAGACAAGAATTCATATTTGTACCAAGACAAGTCGTAGTTTCAACATAATGCAGGAAGGATTTCCAGTCAATCCTGTAGAATTATGCAAAAATAAATGTCCAAGACCAAAAAAATACCATCCAGAAAAGATTTTTATACTGTATAAAAATAGTAAGTATACCACACAATGCGTTGGAATAAGTACTCTCAAAAATATCATCAGAAATTGCTTTGTACGTGGGTTTATAAAACCCTCAGTAATATCCCGGTCATTATATGAAATATCATCCGCTATGTTATTGGCAAATACAGGGGCGAACATTAAAGCATTAAAGGGACATGGAGGATGGAGATCTGTAACGGTCGTAGAAGGGTATATAGAAGAACCAAAAAAAATGGGATAGCAAAAAAATCCAGGGTGCTACAAGTTGTCCAAAACAAACATAGTAATAACATAGCCCAGTTGAAGTACTGGAAGCACACTAGTTTTTACTATTTCGGAATCCTCAAACTATGCTTCAATCGCATTTAATATTAATAGTAATTTATGTAAGTAAATTGTATAAATTTGTATAAAACATAGAGCACCCCCCAATTTTTTGTTTCCCCCGTCTTGAAAGTGGCTAAAATTTTACACCACGTTTATAATGCAAGCGACATGACACCTAGTTAGGGACAGAATTAATATTTCTGCCGCAACTATCACGTCTGTTCCGGAAGATCCTGGGTAGTAGATTGTCGAAACTTTTAGTAAATGATCTTGGTTTTCTTGACTAGCACGTCACTCAAGCTTGTAAGCTAACTTTAATACGACGGCTGGGACAAGATATACATACAAGAAGGTGCTTTTAAGTATGCTAATAATTATAAAGCATGTGTAAACTGGATGAAAACTTTTCGGTAGTGTTTGTTGTGTTCTGTCTTAATAATCAGTTCGTGTTTCAATATATTAAGAGTTCATAAATACAATATGAATATATTGAGTTTAAATTTTAATACCAAGGGTTTTTAAAATAGTATAAATGGAAAAGTTGTTGAATTAATACTTTCAAATAAATGTGATGAAAGCTTCTGTAACAATCGGTATAATTTTTCGTATTTCCTGAAATTTATAAAATCATGAAAGTATGTTACGCCGAGCCGAAAAAGTATAATACAAGTAATTTAATATACACAAGCGAGTTGGAAAAGTTGGAGAGTCAATGTGAAAAATAAAACGAATAATTCAAAGTAATTGGAGAAGTTAAATGAATTTAGCTTAGAAGCAATAAATTCTTGATGTGTCTCTGGAATGAATAATTAGCCAATTTGCATTTTTTAATTAAGTAAATTAAATTTCGTGTAAAATCCTTAACATATTTGGGGCCAACATGTTTTTTTTTAGGGTACTCTCAAAAGTCTCAAAGGGTCTACGAATGTAAAATGGTAAGTGGAAAACAAAAAATGAGGAAGTATACCTAGTTTAGAACAGCATTTTAGAGGCTGAACTTCAAATTTACAGCTTCTTCGTTACATAATTAGGCGTAGATGCGATGAAAAGCTTTTTTTTTAAATGAAATTCTATAGGATTTATTAATCTTTTAAGACACATATACGTAAGAAAACTAAAGGACCACCCCGCACCAAATATCTAGGAAAATGGCTCTAGGTGAAAATATTTTTAACCGGGGGGAATCCATCACTTTTTGACGCTGAAAAAAGTTTCAAATAATGCGACTTGGGTCTAAAAATCCCGGGGTCAAAAGTTACAAGCCAAAGTAGTTATATTTATATCATAGATATATAAAATATTTTGACTTGTACCTTTTGACCCCGAGATTTTCAGACCCAAGTTGCATCAAACTTTTTTCAGCATGGAAAAAGTGATGGATCCCCCCGATTAAAAAAAATTTCACCAAGAGCCATTTTCCCAGGTATTTAGTGCGGGGTCCTTTATTCGCCAATATAAAATTATTATGAATAATGGCAACTGCTTAGTATGCCGCCAAAAAAGCAAGTCCACTACCTTTTACAACCCAAAACTTAATACTTCTAATTCTATATATTTCTCTCCAGCCTAAACATAGACAGTAAAGTAATGCGTCAAGTCATAATTCTATTGCTTATAGCCTAATTTTAATATTTGACTGCGGGCGTGTGGTACTTCCGGGTATTAGTTTCAGTCATCTACATGGTGATGTGCTCAGACGGCCCACCTGACATGTAATTAATTCTTGAGTTACCATCAGCATAGGATCTGAAATAAGAAAGAAAGAAAAAGAAACAGTAGAATCGTTATGAGAGTCTTATTATAAGACACTTTTTTATAACTGGAGAATTAAATGTGACACTTATTTTTATTTTAGGCATCTGACATAATACTGCAAGACTATGTTTTCTTTCTCTGTCATTTCCTCGTTTTACTTCAAACACCGTAACAGTCTTATAATATTTCATCAGAACAAATAGAAAGCGTCCTGCTTTTAGCACCACAATAAATATTTATCGAAGTAAGTGTATAAATAAGGCCTACATATCATACAAGCAGTGTCGCAGGACCGTAGGGAAAACCTGGGGAATGAAACCCAGGGTGGTCCTGTGGATTTACACCGCTATCATAAGACCAATGTTGGCCTATGGAGCTGTTGTTTGGTCAACAAATAACAGCAAAACTCAAGCTATGCCAGGTACAGAGAGTTGCCTGTCTGAGCATAACCGGAGCTATGCGAACAACACCAACGAGAGCAATGGAGACAATGCTGTCTTCCACCGCTAGATCTACATCTAGAAGAAGTGGCTTTGACTACCATGACTAGCCTCAAATCCGTTGGCATACTACCAAACGCAAGCTGTGGCCAAACCAGAAGCCGCCTGTGGACTGAGGCTGTCAGAAAGATACCCCTTTTACAGGCATGTGCAGATGGTATTCCGCCTCAGCTTGTCTTTGATAAACCTTACATCAATCATACTACTGGTGAAGACGAGGCCGACGTTGAAGGTGTAAACTATG
>CAXKVY010006824.1:0-19167 GCA_964058915.1 Tetropium fuscum | reverse complement strand
ATACTATGCGGCACAAGTTCTAGGTGTTTCGAGATGTAGTATTCAAAGAGCCGTGGAACGGTTTCGAGAAACTGTGGAATACACCAGAGGAATATAATCAGGAAGAAAAAGATGTACAACTCAGCAGGACGACCGTTTTTTAGCCCTAAGAATACTACGAAACAGGGACTCTACTTCAGTTAGTGAGCGGAATTCTTTACAACATGTACGTGGTGTAGATATTCGTGTACGAACTGTGAGAACAAGGCTAAATGAAGTTGGCTTAAAGTCAAGAAGACCTGCCAATGGCCCATTGCTGACTGGAGAACATCGTAGAGAGCGCCTTCTTTTCGCCCGTGAACACCAAAATTGGGGAATTGAGTAATGGGGTAAAATCCTGTTTACTGATGAATCGAGATTTTGTATGTTATCTCCAGATGGCCGTCACAGAGTATGGCGAAGAGGTGGCGAAAGGTTTGCAGAGTGTAATATTGTGCCAAGGCTCAGTTCTGGCGGTGGCTCAATTATGGTGTGGGGAGGAATTAGTCTTGAAGCTCGTACAGAGTTAGTGGCGGTAAATGGTGGAGCAATGACTGTTGATAGGTATATTACTGACATTTTGGAACCACATGTTATGCCTTTTGTCCTATTTATTGGAAACAATTCCATGCTAATGCATGATAATGCCCGTCCACATGTGGCAAGAATCGTTTCCGAGTATTTGGATCAGGTTGATGTTAACCGTATGGTGTGGCCTGCAAGAAGCCCAGATCTTAACCCTATCGAACATGTTTGGGACATGGTAGGAAGACGTGTACGAGCCCAAGTTCATGCTCCTGTGAACCTGACGGAGCTTAGTGCAGCTGTCATACAAGCATGGGATGAATGTGACCAAGGTGCCATTCGTCATTTATTTGAGGGGATGCCAAGATGCATGGAAGCTGTAATTCTTGCTCGGGGAGGCAATACAAGATATCAACTGTTTTTTTTTTTAGTTTATTGTTGTTGTTAATTTTAAAACATTGTTACATTCATTATCGAGAAATTTTGTATGTTGGTTCTTTGTTTGTGAAGTGAAAAGTTATTATAAATATAATATAAAAAGTTATTATGTTTATTATAAATTGAAAAACTACGTCATTATTTTAATTAATCATATCTTCCCTATTAATAGAGATATTGACATGAATTAAAAAATTAGTTGTTAAGAAGAGACTAGGCTAAAGTTCTATACCAAAATTTCCATCTTTTTATTACTTGCACTTACCACAGAGTGTTGCAAACTTTATGTAAAAATCCAATGTAATTGGTACACCTTGTATATGGTCAAAATTTAAAATTGAGCCGAAATTCAGTAGCACATTCCGCACGAACAAACCTACAATTTAAAAAAAATCCTGTAAATCGAACCTATAGTTAGGAAAATATTTTCAAATTAATTTTTGGTAGATTTTAGATGTATATATATATATATATATATATATATATATATATATATATATATATATATATATATATATATATATATGTATATATATATATATATATATATATATATATATATATATATATATATATATATATATATATATATATATATATATATATATATTGTAATGGAACTGCTCTTGCTTGTAAACGGTGTAAATCAAAGTTAATAAATGGAATAAAATGTAAAAACTATGACAATATGTTTCACGTTAGTTGTGCGAAATACAGTGCTAATATTAAGTTCTCAGACGATAGAACTTCCGCAATATGTTGCTAAAACGAAAATATGCCTGTGCCTGACACCGGATTATTATTATTATTATTATTATTATGTTGAGAGAAATATGAGCGCTATAACCCCAACCATTCTGAAATTGCTTTATTTTAGTATTAATCATGTAATCTGGTAAATAATCTGGGTTAGAACAAAGCGTATTTTTCCAAAAAAAAATATGTTGAAAATGAAACTTATTTTTCAAATTTCTCAGAAAAATATTTTATTTTCCAAATAACTCTAAAACCTAAAAAGATACGTAAATATATGTCATTTTTTGTACAAACATGTATTTTTTCTTAACAAAAATTTTGGATTTTCTGCGGAGAAATAACGGAGATATAACTGTTAGTAGTTCACATTTTTTCGGATTGCATTTTTTCGGATCATAAAAATGTTTTCATTCCACATGATTTTGGAGTTTCATAGATGAACGTATGTGCGTGCGTGTATCATAAACATACATAAGTGTCAAATTTTTGTTATATTTTCATTTATTTTTTTTAATTTAAGCATAGGGGGTTGTTTTAAGAGTTTAAAGTTTGGCACTCATCGTCGAGACAATGAAAGAAGATTTATTTTACATAATCAAATAAGATATGAATCCATAAAATGCTTAAATCTGCATTTTTTAAAATTTAAAGTTGTAGTTTTCACCCCTTAAAAGAAATGAACACAAGTCAGGCATATGTCACTTTTGAAGTTAAGGGTAAGAAGGGGAGAGCCTAATTCCAAATTTTCATGAAAATTAAAACTCGAAGGTAGCAAACAATTCGAAGGTAAACGCCGGACTTAATAGCTTATCTGCATAATATACAGATAAGATAATAAATATTATTTTAACTATGTATATTAAGTATTAAGCACTAAATACACACAAAATTTAACAATATTCTGCGAAACACCTCATAAGAAAACACAAATCACACGTTACGACGAACTTCTATGTGCAAGTGCGGTTTACAATGTATTAGAAATGTGGGATACAATTTATTCGAATTAAGGTAGACATCAGGTTATGAGCAATTGCTTTCAATAAATAATCTTTATTCAGTAGTGATTGTCTACTATCTGTGCAGATTCTGATTGTCTTGCCCGTTATTTCTCTGCGAGCAATCTCTTGTGCGGTATGGTTTTACCTGCGAGTTCTATTTGTACTACACTAGCATTTTTATGTATAGTCCAGTTGAATCAGAGTCGCAGATTTCTGACCGACGCGGATTCCGACGCGGAATACCATCTGCACATGCCTGTAAAAGGGATATCGTTTTGACAGCCTCAGTCCACAGGCGGCTTCTGGTTTGGCCACAGCTTGCGTTTGGTAGTATGCCAACGGATTTGAGGCGAGTCATGGTAGTCAAGGCCACTTCTTCTAGCTGTAGATCTAGCGGTGGAAGACACAGCATTACCTCCATTGCTCTCGTTGGTGTTGTTCGCATAGATCCGGTTATGCTGAGACACGCAACTCTTTGTACGCTGGCGGCCATTTGAAAGTGCACGATTTTTTTTGATATTGTAATGTGGATCTTTCTATATTTCATTTTGACACTTATTTGAAACTTCAAACAAATGTCAGTAATTAACTCCGTTGCAGTTGCAGATGAGCTAAATGTGAGTAAGAGTTGTATATTCAAACTCAGACAAAAATGGAATGCAGTAGGAAACGTTCGCTACGTCCACGGCGGAGGGCGTCGTAAAATAAGCACTGTGGAGCAAGACAACCTCTTCCTAGACCATGTTAGAACGAATCCCTTTGAAACAGCAGTGATGGCCTGTTTCGAAACGGAGTTTCCTGGATCTGTGAGGTCTGCAAGGCGGCGGGTGAAGGGTTCGGAGTTACTAAATTATGGGGCAGCGAAGAAGGTATTTTTGGAGCGAAGGCATAAAGAACAACGTCTTAATTTTGCGAACCAGTTTGTCGGTAGGCCCGATGACTTTTGGAATAATGTCATATTTTCCGACGAAAAGGTCTTTCAGTCATATCATGATGGTTCCATCCGCGTCTACCGACCTCAGAATTCGAGGTATGAAGAGAGGTATATTAAACCTACCGACCGGAGTGGACGTTTTTCCATCAATGTTTGGGCATGGATAAGTTCCCTAGGTCCCGGTGTTTGCTGGAGGATAGGAGAGCGCCTTACCGGACAGAGTTACATATGCATATTGGGCAATATTATGCTGCCGTCCGTCACTATGTTGTATCCTCAGAATTTTATTTTCCAGCAAGATAATTGCTCAATTCATACATCAAGAATTGTAACTAACTAGATTAATGAACACAACATAAACGTGCTACCTTGGTCCTCAAAGGCGCCCGACCTAAACCCAATTGAAAATGCATGGTCGATGATTGTTAAGAATATTTATAATAGACCTGGTAAAAGACATTTCCGCCCAGCAAATGCCGAAGAATTATGGGGAACAATTGAAAATGCTTGGGACAATATCAACGTAGATTACACGATGACACTTGTTTCATCAATGAGACGTCGATTGCAAGATGTAATAGACTCAAATGGCGCCTGGACGAAATATTAATTTTATACAGACCTACTCGGGTTGGAGTTTTGTAGTTTTAAGTTACTTAATTTTTATAATTTAGTTTATTTTGAACATTTTTGGGACGTTCTTTGTTAATTTGGAATTTTTTTGATAAAATAATAATACACTTTTTAATTTTGATAAGTAATAATTAGACAATTGTGAATGTCATAATGACACATCACATGAACCTCAAATTTCAAAGTCAGTTGTACAAAGATCAAATATAACGAAATCTGATATAAGAGTCGTGCACTTTCAAATGGCCGCCAGAGTACCTGGCACAGCTTGAGTTTTGCTGTTATTTGTTGACTCTTGGGCCACCACACAACAGCTCCATTGGCCAATATTGGTCTTATGATAGCTGTGTAAATCCACAGGATCACCCTGGGTTTCATTCCCCAGGTTTTCCCTACGGTTCTGCGACACTGCTCATATGACATGTAGGCCTTATTTATTCTCCTCTCGAGGTGAATATTCCAGTTTAGTTTAGCATCGAAAGTTACCCCCAAGTATTTTACGTGTGGTGCAAAATTTAATGCTGTGTTTAGGAGAACGGGTGCTCTCATTGGCTCCAGTTTTCTTTTCCTTGTGAAGAGTACCATTTCCGTCTTTCTGGGGTTGACGGATAAGGCATGCTCCTCACACCAATTAGCTTAATACTAACCTTAAACTTAATACCTTAAACTTATTATTTAAGTTTAAGATTATTTTTATCTTCAATGACTAGACTAGGGCTTTATGTAATATCGTTGCGGTGACAAAAACTAATTGCTTTTATCTATCATAGAATGAGTGTTTCTCGCCAAATAAAATACTTAATACAGAAGAAAGCGAACTTAGAAACATTAATATCTTATTTTGTGGTTTTCAGGAGCCTAACCTGTTCAAATCATCGTCGAAGCAGATGATCCAAGAGAATCAAGCCCCGGAGCTGAAATCCATTAAAATACTTACCAACGAACTGTCGCCCCCCAAAGCCAAAAATGGCAAATCCCCCAATGGTAAAAAGAATTACGAGGATATAAAACTGAAAAACGAAATAAACAGTTCCTTGACCGATATCTCCCTTGCACAAGAAGCTAAATCGGAAAAATCCGTCGAGTGTGATCGAATCTGAAACTACCTTCAACGTCGTCTATTTGGCTGTGTTAAATTTAGTTGACAGGACGGAGACCGCCGTGATTCGTGTTGATGTTCACGTAACGCATCTTTGGACAAAAGTTACCGTCATCTATTTATATCAATTATTGCTCACAGTAACGCCTATCAAAAATTGTGGACAGAGGAGATAAATGTTAGAGCGCAAAATAGGTACCGATAGAAATATACTCGTCGGTATAAATTATATTGCGTCTCAAATTATAGTTACAAGTATGGTAGTTACAGACTAAAAGTGTGACAGTGATTAAAATATTGTAGACGTAGCCTATGGTGATAATTTATTGGATAATGGACGTGGCCATAAATATGTGACCCTATTGGAAAAAATAGCAAGAATTTTCATGTCACTGCCAGTCAAACAAATCAGCAGTGCTGCGACATTTATACGTGATATTTTGTACTCTTTTAACTGCTGGACTCCATAAGGAATGACTAGTTTATCTTAAACCATTTATTTTTTGTACATACTACTTATTTACTTTCCCGTTTTAAAATTATTTTCGGAAAAGCACTAGTTCAATAATATTCGAGTCGCCAGGGCTTAAAAAGGGTCTCGGTCAATAGGTCCTGCAAGTCTGGTTTTTTTATATGTTTTTCGAGATGATTAGAAGATAACAATTCCAAATTTCCGTCATCCTCACCCTTGAGCTCGCTTAGGCAGGGGGAAATAACCACCAAAAATCGTAAATTGTAAAAGTTGTGGAGGACAATATTTCCTACAACATTGATCTCGTACCTTTTTCTGTACAACCAACAACGACGGAGCTATGGAGCGCCGAAGAAAGGGTAAAATCGTGAAAGGGTAAAATCTTAAAATTGGTAAAATTTTCCCATCCCACTGCAAAATCGTTGGCATCGGAATATGAGGCCATTTCAATCGTGGGCGTGGATATTGACTTGCTCGTTCTACCCATTGGTACTTCACCTGAGACTACCAACGTTTTAATTTCGCAAACCTTGGAGAGAAAATTCGACAGATGCATTTTACTCTTCATCTTACAAATTCCACTCACCAGAAAACGTTCTCCTCCTCCAGGAGATCCTCCAGGAATTCATGGATCCAGATGCTAGTATCACAGTCAGTGTTCAGAGACAGGAGAACGGCCACATTTGGGTGGCTCTATATGGTGGTGAGCAAGATCAATCAATCACTGCCCTGCACTACTCAAAGTTCTTGAGCAGATCAACAAGGCTCAACCTGGCCAAACTCCCATCTACGTCAAATGCCGCGCATTATCACTCGCTCAGAACTTACCACTAAGTCATGCCGTGGATGGGAAAACCCAAAAACCCATTGGATTGGGGATGGCCCAGGAGTAGCAGAGGCCGGTGCAGACAACGAGGGATGCTCCTTAAAACGGTTTCATGCAAGTGCGTCACAACTGCATGGGACCGTGTGGCTGTAGGAAAATTGGTCTGAATTGCTCCAATTTAGGCAGGCATTGTTATGGGCAATCCTGCGAGAAGAGGCCAGCTTTTCTTCTCGATGATGACGACGAAGACGACATACAGACTCAGGTTGAGGAACTTCCAGAAGAGTCACCACTCCAAACCAATACCAAACGATGAAGATTAAACTGAATTGCCCAACTGAATTTAAGTCTCGAATTTATTATATAGGCGAATTTATTTAATTATTTAATTACTTTTCTTTATGAACACTTACTTTATGCATTTATTATAATAAAAAAATTGACAAAAGAATGATAAAGACTTGGATGGTAAACGGATTGTGAATGGTGGCAATTGAAATTAATTTGAAATCGATAAATAATTGATAAATGAAATCAAACCAATTTGATCAGTTAATCATTATATGTATACACATCTTTTGAAAATACTATTTTGATTTATAGAATATACACTGGCGGACAAAATTAAGGCAACACAAAAAATTTTGCCCAACTTTGGAACACATTATTTTTTGAATCCGTCGCCTAATTTAGATCATCTTTATTTTTAATTGTAGGAAATTTTGTAGTGAATTCGATAAACTTTTTAAATTTGTTGTTTAATCAAAAAATTACATACATACAGGCTGGACCAATGACGATAGTTTTTTCTCAAACATTGAAACACTCTATGGGACATATCAGACACAAACACTGTAAACCATAATTATTGATTATTGCATAGCATAATGCTTTCTTAAAATTTCCTTTTTTCATTCTCTTTGATATCTTCATTTTTAATGAAAATATACAGATTTGAAAATCATCACGTTTGGAAACCTATCAATTAAAAAAGGAATTAAGTAGGCCAGAAAACTAGCACCGGAAATAAAGTTGGATTTTATGCTTTTATTTTAAATTAACGCATTAACATCTAAAATAGCAACTTGAATTTAAAGAAAAAAAAAACAAACAAATTAATGTTACTAACAAAAAACTAATAACGAGTATTTCCGCCCCTACTTCTCACTACAACTTCACATCGTCACTTTATGCTTAAAAATAATCGCCTAATTTCCTCCTGGTCCAAAGCGTTCCACAATTGGATTAGTGCCTCTTGTACTTCTCCAAGGGTCATAGGGGTGGTTGTGTTTTTCTCAACTGCCTACCGAGTACATCCCATATATGCTCAATAGGATTGATATCAGGACTTCGTGCTGGCTAATTTAGTGTCTCAACATCTACTTCCTCGAGATACTCATCGACAATATGAGCAACATGAGGTCTTGCATTGTCTTGCATTAACAAGAAATTGTCACCGATGTATGGTGCGAATGGTACAACCTCTAATGTACCTTTCGCTATTTAGTGCTCCTCCATGTACTGGTAACAATTATGTATGTGCATTTAATGAAATTCCTCCCCACACCATCACGGAACCTCCATTGTAGAGAGTGGTTTGACGTACGTTACATTGTGCGTAACGTTCGTTTGGCCTTCTTATAACTCTTTGTCGACGATCAGAACTGTAGAGGCAAAATCTAGATTCATCAGGAAATAGCACTCTTCTCCAGTCTTCAATATTCCACTTTAAATGCTCCCTAGCAAATTGTAACCTAGCTCTTCTACGCTCTGCATTAAGAGTGGGTCCTAACCTGAGCACTAACTTCAACTTCATGGACGGCACTTAGCTGTGCCTGAAGGTTTGTGCTGGTAACAAATCGTCCTCGCAGAGCGCGAACTCTAATAAATCGATCTTGACTCGCTGTCGTAACACGAGATCTTCCTTGTCCTCGCCGCCTGTCGTAACTCTGTGTTTCTCGAAACCGCTGTACGACTCTTGATATGGTTGGAACACAAACTCCTAGTCTATCAGCATACTCAACCCTTCATTTATTAATGTCACTGCTTTAACACAATCATCGTGATTAAAATTTCTTCTACCTTGTTCTATATTCAAAACATAAATTCTGTATTTCAACGTTTTGACAACTTATTAATTTTCATTGTTTTTACTCTAAACCTACTTTTAATTTTCTACCAAATTTGATAAACTTGAAAACATGATTATTTTAAAATCTCTATATTTTCATTAAAAATGGAGATATTAAAGCGAATAAAAAATGAAAATGTTAAGAAAGCATTAGGCTATGTAATAATCAATTATGGTTTACAGTATTTGTGTCTGATATTTCCCCATAGAGTGTTTCAATGTTTGAGAAAAAAACTATCGTCATTGGTACAGCCTGTATGTATGTAATTTTTTGAATAAACAACAAATTTAAAAATTTCAGCGAATTCACTACAAAATTTGCTACAATTTAAAAAAAAGATGTTCTAAATTAGGAGACAGACGGGTTCCAAAAAATAATGTATTCCAAAGTTGGGAAAAATTTTTGTGTTGCGTTAATTTTGTCCGCCAGTGTATTTGAAAGTCACTATAATTGAAAATATCGAACCTAACAGCATTTTCGGGCTCAACTTGAAATACGGAATTTTCATTGACGCTACAACCAAGTCTTCCATGGCTTTTTGCGCTCCAAAGTGGCGAGAATGTGACAATTTTGCCAGCCACGTTACCCCTTCTGTGCTCCACAGCTCATCTTATCATCACATCTTATCGTCTACAACTTTTACCGGACGCGTTTTGCGCTAAAAAGCACAACAAAGAAGTTAAATCTCAAAAACTGGAAAAAGCGCCGATTTTTTATGGTTATTTCACCCTCCCCAAGCGAGCTCAGGGGTGGGGATGATGGAAACTTGGAATTGTTACCATCTTATCATCTCGAACAACATATAAAAAAACAGACTTGCCGGACCTATTGCCCCTGACGGTAGGAGTATAAATGCAATTTTGATATACATACCCATAAAATAAGTACCTAAGTACGTATGTACTTAGGTACCTCTACCTACCTTATGAAACTTACTTTTAGAGTGTTGACTGTTTTGGGACTAAGAGTAATGTAATGTACATAATTCCTAGGTAATGTACAGTCGCCGCCTCCCAAAAGTGCACGACTTAAGTGCGTTAAGACACTTTCCAATCGCCTTGGCATCGACATAATTAACGACCTCATATCGTAACTATCCACAAGATCTTCCCAAGCATCTTCAACTACTTCCCAAAGCTGATTGTCGTTTTGAGGTCTGATACGTTGTTTATAAATATGTTTAGTTACCTAACCCCGAACGTTTTCGATAGGATTCAAGTCTGGACTTTTTGCGGGCCAATGTAAAAGATTAATATCATTATGACCCATTCAATCTCTTACTATTAGTGCAATTCGTGCTTACTATTCGTGCAATCGCTCAGTGAACTGACTCTTTTTCTGTGAAACTTCTGTATGGTTTTCTGATCAACATTTCCTATAATCATTCGTATTAGACTACGCTGATCTTCTAGAAAAGTGCGCTCTTGATTTGGAACTGACTTCAGTTTACCACATTTCCAGGTATATAATTCGAACATTTACACGCAGCTACGTCAAAAAGTTGTTTACTTTTTGTAAGAAAGTTGTTAGTTTTATTTATGTATGAATGGCTCTTATTATGTCTATTAAAGTTTTTTAATAATTGTCTGTACTCAGCACATAAGCTGACTCACTCTTGTACTGGAAACTGTGGGAATTGACGATTTTTGCCATATTCCAACCACTTTTTCGGTCACTCTTGAAGAAATCTCTTGTGCAGCAGGTTCTTGCATATTAGACTGCTTCATTTCATGTCGCACCCACTCATAGTAACTAATTACGTCTTCGTAAGTAGACAAAGCAATACACTTCACTTCCTCGGGATATTTATCAAAAATACGTAATTTAGTAGTAAGACTTAAGTTTCGGTTAGATGCCATTGTGATTAGAAGACAAGTTAGTAAGAAGCTGATAAAATAAATCGCGAATATTTACGTAAACTAATGGAACAGCGATCTAACATAAAATAGACTTAAATGGATGAAGCGTAGCAAACAACTGATGTAGTGTGTCATATATGACTAATTTATAGAAAATTAAAAACATACGGGTGTTTTTTAAATGTTTTAATTAATTAATATCAACATAAAAATTTTAACAATCAAATATGGAAATATTAACTTCATTCTTATATCTCAGGTCGGGCCGTGCGGTCCTATGAAGCGAAGAGGCGACCGCATCAGGCGGCACTATAAGAGGGGCGGCAAAACGATCGGTTGCGAATACCGATGGAAAACAGAGCTATACTAGAATTAAGACAAACGTGACAGTACCTAAGTAATAGCCGCTGTTTTGTCTTTCGGCCGCTGTATGCTGCGTTACCCCTCCCTGCGCCCACGCCCAGCCACTGTTATTCATGTGTCATGACGTCATGACTGTCATGTGCTTCGGGTTGCACTTGTCGAGACTTGCGTGTATCACTGTGCGCTGTTCTTTTAGCTAATCCAGCAGACAATCCAGTTTTTTAACGCGGTTCTGAACCTAATTAGTTCAGGTAAGAGAAGTAGGTATTATTTATATTTAAATGATTGTGATTGTAGTTATGTGTAGTTATGTATATGTGTAGTTATGTATAGTTGAATATGGAACGCAAGAGGAAAAAGTTGTCAGAAAATCAATATAAACAGAAACGCTTGAAAAAAGAGGAAGAAAAAAGGAAGCTACGCGATGTTATAAAGCATTTTTACCCATTCAGGAGAGCTCATAAATTTTTACTTGCATATCGTATTTCCTAATGTAATTTCCTTCCGTCACTGAATATGAAATCGCTTTAGGGGCGGCATTTCCAAACCTTCCCGATCATACCGATAAAATTCACCGCACGGCCCTGTCTCAGGTTATTATTTTGCCCAACTATGAAAAGTTCTATGTTAGCTTTTCCACTTATTAGAAAGATTATGTCATATTTGACAAGATATAATTTAAAAAATATTAGAAAGACAAGTAGAAATCAGAATACTTTAATCTTAATAAATGTACTTTTTTTTGTTTTAACTTCAAGGACTTTGAGCGAGCCAAAGACATATATATATATATATATATATATATATATATATATATATATATATATATATATATATATATATATATATATATATATATAAATATATATATATATATATATATATATATATATATATATATATATATATATATATATATATATATATATATATATATATATATATATATATATATATATATATATATATATATATATATATATATATATATATATATATATATATATATATATATATATATATATATATATATATATATATATATATATATATATATATATATATATATATATATATATATATATATATATATATTAGTTCTGAACGGATATCGCAATTTTATTGCAGAACGCAACTTTTGAGCCCTATTACGAGCGAAAATTGAAAAGTTAAAAAAAATGACTCACCATATTATCCATGCCCAATCGTTTATTGAAAAGCGCCCCTTTATTGCCAGTGATTACGGGTCTATATACACGGAGCCGTCCACTGTGACAAGATTGAAATATTTTTTCATGAGAAAAAAACCAAATTATTCCAATATGTTATTATCTATCAAGTTATTTGCAAACACCATCCTTCTTTGCTTGTGCTCATTTGAAAAAAAAATTTAGGGACAGCAGCACAGTTCTTTGAATGAGACTGTTTTAACCGTTTTTGCACAGTCCTGACAGACCTCGGAGCAATGTTTCTTCTCGTGCATCAGCAGCTGTTTCGAAAGTATGTTGTTGAATATATTCAATCAGAGCGTTATCTTGAATTTCATTGGAAACTTTAAAATTCCTATTCTTGCTGCCCTTTGTATTCTATGTTCCTGGTCCCATGTCTTTTTAATTTTAAATATGCAGCTTTTGGTAACATCAGCGGCTACTTCAGTCAGGGAACAATTTTCTTCAGTTTTGGCTATAGCGTTCGCCCTTTGCGCATCATTTAAATGTCTTGGCATTTTCTATTAATATTCTGACAAGTTTATTTATTAATATGACATAATGTTCAGAATTAAATTATTTTCACGTATAAATTGACTAATTGAAGACATAAGTGAATAAAGGTATCACGCAATTTTAGAGTTTTGAGTAAATTAAGAAAACGCGTTTTGTATAGGAACTTTTTTATTTTGCTTTTGATAATTTAATTGAATCTGAAAAAAATAGGCTATTTTCATTTGTTTATCATAATATTTAAGAAAAACACAAGATTTTTGTGTATATAACACCTTTATCCACAAACTTTAAACTCAATCTGTGATAAGTTTCGCGATGGATTAAAGAGTCATGTAGCTTTTAACTCAAATTTAATTTGTAAAAGTAGTACAAACTCATACAATGAAGAAAATTATTGATTGTGTTTTGTTGCAACTTAACTAAAAATGATTTTTTGTGTTTTTTTTGTTTTGTGAGCAATGTCTGTTTATCTCTTTTTTCTTTCGCGGATTTAATGATTCTCTGCGCTGCGTCCGAAGTCTCTATCGGAATCAAGAAAGCTGTGTCCAACCACGGGAAACTTATGCTCGAGTACTTTAAAAAACTTTCAGGATCCTCTTCTTCGAGTAATTTGCAAAATCGTAACAGACAGGTAGCTATTTACTTACTGCCAGTGGCGTAGCCAGGGGGCAGCCCCTCATAAATACTATACCCATAATTCGAATTGTTATTAAAATTTTTGTTTCAAGTTTCAATATTTTTTATTAAATAAAAGGGACTTTTCATTTAGTTAATTAGTAACTATTTTTATGAACTGTCAGAATTTAGATTAGGTGCCTATTTGAAGATGTTAAATATGATTTTTCAAAGCCTTCCTTGGTATTTTAGGTCTCCAACCCTCTTGCCTACCCCAAACCCCCTCCCCCTCCCCCCTAAATCAAAATTCTGGCTACGCCGCTGATGCCTCTATTGAGAATATCTCAAATCCAGTTAAAAAAATATGACTTGTGGCCTTAATGTTTGACACAGTGGATACAAATGTTACCTATATAACCACATTTTCCTTAAATAACAACCCTTAGATGTGGATAACTTCGGCATTGGCATGGTCTGTTGTAGATCCATTGTCACAAAACATGTTTTCATGTCAACGGAGGATATTTGTCTATCTAGTCTATCTGTCTAAAAGTAGGTATCTACTTTTTGGGAATTAAAAGCCAATGTAAATATGTAAAAAATATGTAAATATGGGAATAAAATTATCAAAAATGTAACATAACACCTTTATCCACTAAACATTTTTATTTTATGTGTGACATAGCACATTTCTCATCAAAAAATATCTTCGAAACATTACAAATCTAGGATTTACTATCATTGGGAGGTTAGATCTATACCAAGAAAGTTCAAAAATTGCAAAAAGTATTATTTTCAAAAAATGTGACATGACGTCTTTATAGAATAATGTCATCAATTATGAGATGACTATGATTCAAAGTCACAATGAAAGTAGAAACATATGCCGTGCACTTGTGGGAGCCGACTGTACATAATATTGTTACCATAACATTCTATCGAATTTCTTAAAACTTTAATTATAATTTATTTATTTAGAGATAGCGATCATAGGTAAGCATTAGTTATTTGTATATATGTAATTCAGGGTTCCTTGCAATAGGTACAGGTGTATTTGCCAGTAAATTGTATATTATATAAGACTACAAATAAGGAAACAAATGTGTTAATTATTGTCAAATTAAATGTAGAAGAATATATTAATTATTTGTACCTACTATGAAAACTGCCCACCAGTGTCTTCCATTTGTATATTTTAAACTGCGTATATGCTATTTATCGATTCTATAAAAAGTACAAATATGGTAGTTGTAGTAGGCACATTTATTGTATAGCATAATGTAAAAATTAATAAAAACATTTGACTTGGTATCTGTTTTACTTCAATGTACAATTTAGAAGAAGGTACTCAATACTAATGTAGGTACCTGAGTATAATAATTAACCTCTTTTAGCTTTAGTCAAGCTAAAACTGATCTCAGCGCAAGTATTGCCAGTGTCGTGATTAGCATGTAGAGTAATTGATGTAGTTCCTGCAGCCAGTGAAAGTTGATTCTTGAAGGTCCCCAAGTTAATTTTCTTATTCTGAGCAGCGCAGATGAGTTTCTGTGAAAATACTAGTATTACTACAATATGTACAAGAATATACTATTATTACGAATGTTCACAAAAAAAATACGCTTAGATATTATAATAAAAGCATCCAATGTGATCCAATGAAATATATAAATTTTTATGAACTTGTATAAAAGCTTTATGCCCAAAAATCCATGCGAAGTTGGCATAATCATTTGAATCCGTTAAAGCGGGGAGTTTGTACAAAAAAGAATCACCGTTTCGTTCACTTAGGCTGGTAATACAGTCCTTGTACACTGGCGGCCATTTCAAAGTGCACGATTTTTTTTGGTATTGTAATGTGATCTTTTTATATTTCATTTTGACACTTATTTGAAACTTCAAACAAATGTCAGTAATTAACTCCGTAATTTACAAACCACTTTATTAGTTTTCACGTTTTAAAATTTACAAACCACTTTATTAAGTTTTAAAATACCGCGGTTAACTGAACCTGAAAAAATGCGAGCTGTTACATTGCTTGAAAATGATTGGTCAATACAGGCAGTTGCAGATGAGCTAAATGTGAGTAAGAGTTGTATTTTCAAACTCAAACAAAAATGGAATGCAGTAGGAAACGTTCGCTACGTCCACGGCGGAGGGCGTCCTAATATAAGTACTGTGGAGCAAGACAACCTAGACCATCTTCCTAGACCATCTTAGAACGAATCCCTTTGAAACAGCAGTGACGGCCTGTTTCGAAACGGAGTTTCCTGGATATGTGAGGTCTGCAAGGCGGCGGGTGAAGGGTTCAGAGTTACGAAATTATGCGGCAGCAAAGCAGGTATTTTTGTAGCCAAGGCATAAAGAACAACGTCTTAATTTTGCGAACCAGTTTGTCGGTAGGCCTGACGACTTTTGGAATAATGTCATATTTTTCGACGAAAAGGTCTTCAGTCATGTCATGATGGTTCCATCCGCGTCTACCGACCTCAGAATTCGAGGTATGAAGAGAGGTATATTAGAGTGGACGTTTTTCCATCAAATGCGTGTTTGGGCATGGATATGTTCCCTAGGCCCCGGTGTTTGCTGGAGGATAGGAGAACGCCTTACCGGACAGAGTTACATACGCATATTGGACAATATTATGCTGCCGTCCGTCACTATGTTGTATCCTCAGAATTTTATTTTCAGAATTTTATTTTGCAGTGTGTAAAAACTGATACAGCCATGGGGTATAAAATGACATATGCTCAAAACAGATGGTAATAACAATATAACATAAAAATACAAGCAGAGAAAGTAACAGAATGAGAAATCAATCTTGGCAAATTTCACAAATGAACCTTTTTGCCTTTCGGCACCTTCACAATGTGCCCAATTCTTGCATTTGATGCATCTAATCCAAGGCTCCTTGGACCACCAATTTTTAAACAAATCGTTGCAGTAAAGACAACTTGCATGATCCTCATTGTCCTCGGCTGCAAACGGATCTTCTTCATCACTTTCTGTTTGTGTATTACTTAAAACGTTCCTTTTGCATTGACGAACATTCCCCATCTTCCCATTTCTTCTGTCTGCTTAAGTTCTTTCAAATTAGGAGTTGTTGCTAAAACTACGGTTATTGTTGGTCTTGTCTTCCATTTTCTAGTACCACTTGCTATGGGCACTGGAGAAAATTTCTGCAAAATATTTTTTTAAAGGTGGATTTTCTTTCCTCAGGTGAAAACGTGGTTGTCCCTGATTATCTGTGGCGTCATTTTCTTCATTATGACTTTGCACCGCTTTATGGAAGAAGCGGTGCAAACCACTTTCTTCTATTTCATTGCTGACTGACTCTTCTGGTTGATTAGACGTTTCTCCTTCGGTACTGTTTGGTTCCAGTAATCTATCTGTGGTCTCAGCTGTCTCAAAAAACTCGTCTGGGATAACATTTGGGGTGAATGGGCAAATGCCCGTTTTCAAAAATCCGCTTGTAGCGTTTCTTATTGTTGCTGCTTTCCCATAAGCAGAAGTGAATAGTTCACTGATTTGATTTTGTGAGATTACTCGTCCTGGATGATTTTTCAACCAGCGTGCATATTTATGATTATAAAATGTTTTTAGCAGGGAAGCACAACATAATAATTCCACTTTTTTGGCAAATGTCAATGCCTTCAGTGATTTAAGGCAGGTGTGCTCATCCAGAAGTAATAAAACTTTTGATTCGAGAGATGCCCTAACATAATTCTGGAAATGTTCCAACCACAAAACGAAGGTATCAGGTGTCATCCATCCAGGTTCGTGAAATAATCCCAAGGATCTTGGAGGTAAAGCATCTAGAAGCTCCTCTTTTCTATTTTTCCTAAATCAGAGCTGGCGGCACGAAATTACCTATACCATTCATGCAGCAGACACAAGTTTTCTTCCGGTTTTCGCAAAAATTTTTGGAGGCCTCTTGTAACGTAAATAAATTCCGTTCCGTTTTATGGCTAACGTTTGAATTTCTATTTCAAATATTTAAAATAAAACCGCGCGACCTTGTAGAAATTTACAACGACTCACCATCTACCGTTACCCCTACCTTTCCCTCTCGCTAATGCCGCATGATTCCAGCACCACATTTATATGCAGGATCCTCAAAAATCATTCCTTTTTATTTTCTGCCAGCTTGTCTTTAGCCTGTCGACCTTACGCTCTCGAAGAGATATCTTCCGCGTTGTAGTGCAGTGATTCAAAGTTACCAGGTATAGTCTTTAATATTTTATTATCATTAATATATATATGAGTGAGATGTGGGCACAAAAGCCACGTATATATTTTTATTTCTTCTATTTTGGTATATGATTACCACTTTATTTTTTATTGAATTAAATATATATATTTAATTTAAATTTGAATCGTTCGATTTTGGACTACCTACCTGGTGATTTTGAGTCACTGCTACTGTTTTATCGAATGGTAGCAAACTTTAAGTTTCTTAAAAAAATATATTACTTCGACGGCGTAAGCCGTGGGTATTTGCTTATATTTGGCATCGGCAAGGAGCGGCATTTGTTTCAATTTTTTATTTTTTTATTTAATCATATCGTGAAAATTTGCATACCACATTCCTGTGTTGATAATTTTATTCTTTTTACTTTGATAAAGTCTCATCTCAAGTTTTGGGAATTTAATCAAAATTTAATTGCAACATTTAACTTTACAATATTTTTATTATAATTAAAACTCATATTTTTGAACTATTAACCTAGTTATTTTATTTAAATTCATTTAGTATAAATTTCACTCTTGATATCCGGTTCAAGCGGGAATTTATACATAGTTTTTTTGTTCAAATTTGTAAAACCTGATACTGGCAAATTTTTCTTCCACACCTTCATGACCGAGAATCAATTCCTGTGGTGAGCAGAGACCATTATTACCGATTCCTGAACGTTAGACTGGAAGATACCTCCTCCTGCAGCCGGCACATTCCACCCATTGCGTTATACATCACCCTTAGAGGCTACGTCTCAGCTCAGCTGGACCACCAAGCCGAAGTTTCAGCCTAGGATCCTAGCAGGCCAAGCTCATTCACGAGAGGACTCCAGAGAAGAGAAAAGGTATTGATGAATAATTAATTGCCCCTAGGAATTTCCAACGTATTAATTTTTTTTGTGTTTGTGGCCTATTAAATGCCATAGCTCTACCAGCAGATACAGCTTCAGGTTGCCTTAGGGATATTTCAGGATGTAGAATACGAAATCCTCTCGCGAGAGTGGTCCAGCGCTGCGATCTTTAAATCTATTTGGAATGCCATTTTTAGTAGCAAATTCAAATGCAAGTTGTTTTGTATCTTTAGTAGTTATCCCAAACAAACTAGACTCTAATAATAATATATGGTCAACAATGTCTCTTTCTTCATCTTTACTAAATGTGGTTGAAAATCGTCCCAAAACCTTTGCACAGTCTAGGGCTCTTTTGTTTACATCATTTGCTCTTCGTCTTAATGTGGCCTGAGGTACATTGAAGATTTTGGCTGCTTTCAACCATCCCATTCGACCACCATTTGCAGCCTCAATAGCATTCCCCATTACCTCTTCATCCCACGATTGTCTAGTTGTTGTCGTTTCACGTTTGCCCATCATAGTATACTGAATGGATTTACAGGTAAAAACTAGAGGAATGAGGAATTAATGAATAACCAAAACTATCAAAACAGTCAAGCAGACTAAGCAGTAATGTGCAAGCGAGGGATAACCAGACCCCTCTAGCGGTCAGTTGCTACTACTTATCAGACATTACTAGGTAATGTCT
>CAXKVY010006823.1:0-10000 GCA_964058915.1 Tetropium fuscum | reverse complement strand
TTTTCTGCGGGCTTCCCTAGCCGCTAAAATTCAACCCCTCACCGTAATAAGCGATGCCATTAGTGTCGATGTAGTGGCTCAATTCCAGCGCTGGCTCCACGGAATCGAAAAGGACCCAACCCGTTCCCGCTTTAGAGCCCAGTTTAATTATTTTCGAGGTATCTGGTGTGTACTCTAAACTAATTAGTATCGAGTGAGTGATGTTTCGTATTACTTATTTGTATGGTATTTACTGAATAAAACTTAAAAAATTATATCAATATTTATAAATAAATTAATTCACATAACCATGTATATCACATATTATACAGGGCGTTTGGTAAGACGACGCCGATCCTACCCTTCTCCACCGCTGGTAAAGAGGACATCTACTACTACAGGGAGAGATCGTTGGCATCTATATGACCATAGTTTAAGTTAATAGATAATCAGTCGTAATGGACTTAATTCTCGCTGTAAATGATAAACGATATCTACACAAACTGTATTGAAACTGAGGATTCTAATGAGAATTCTAGAATGGAGCTGTAATACAGTTTTGTTATTCTTTCTTTCATAAATTATGCTCAGCCTTGTAATTTTCCACCTATGGTGATAGCCCAACCCCAGCCGGTTTATCTAGCAGCTACATACTATGAATGTTGCCAAGTTTACATGGCTAGTTTAAATGCTAAGTAAACGTATTATTTGATTACACGGATAATATTAATATTTTCTTAAAATATTATTAAATTATTAAATATACTTTCTTTAGTTATAAAATAAAAAATTGCAGATTTGAAAAAAAACTCCATTATGAGATGATATATTTACTTACTAAAATAAATGCATTTCAGGTAACTTACCTCTGCGGTCATGCTTACCTGAGTTAAGCCTAACAGAACAATCTTGTAAATACCTGTTTTAATATTCAATGTGGAGAGTGAAATGTTTCCTGCAGATATGGAGACGGAAATTAAAGTTTACTGCCCTGTATGACATCATAGTGGAGTAATTAATGAAAGTATGACTTTTTTAAGTCAACTTAGGATCAATTGGAACCTTCACTTTCTTGTGGAAATCAAATTTGATAACTGACGTAAAATGGACAACTTTTTTAGCTACGTTGAGCCGCTAAACTGTCTGTGTTACGATGAAACAAGGTAGGTATAACCAGTAGCGTAGCTAGGTGGCCAAGGAAAACATATTATTTGGGCCCTCAATTCAACAAAAATCTCAACAAATTTTGAATAGTTTTATAAATAGCACAATGTTATATTTTGTACAACCGTATGCATGGCTGTAATTTTTTGTAACTGATAAAACTATAGTGATAATTTAGGTATAAGTGACACCATGGTTTATAATATACTTATGGTGGCGTCAAATCCCAGCGTTTCTATGTAAATGATATAAAACACTGACGGTTCGCTCATTGAGAAATCGTGAAAATGTCACTAAGAAAACGGACGGGAAATTGCACTTCGCGGCCACTACGGACGAAGAAAAATGCCTGCTTCACGTCCGATGGAAGAAAATAGTATATTATATACCACGAGACTGAAGTAGGTAGTACTTTTAATTCTGAAAGTAAAGTTTTTTTAATAATTTGCCTGGGGGTAAAAAGTAACTACAGTCAATTAAAAGTACTTCAGTCGTAAGGTATATGATATTTTTCGTACTTTAAACCGAAGTTGAAACGTATACATAAAATAAAAACACAGGAACCTTTATAGAAAGAACAGATAATCATTAAGCATATAGCGAGGCAAATAATGAGTCACTGACTGACAAGTTACCATAGTAATGTTGCGTTGTGACAAGATTAATTTGGAGACATTGTTATTGCTAGTGTCATGAATTCGATTATGATATTGCTAAAAGGACAGTCGAAGTAAGTTATATATCTGCTACATTCACCCAGGAAAGACAAGACTATATCTAGGTCTATATCACCAACTGTAACCACATTAATTTAAATATTTAATCAATAAAACACCTATTACATTCTTTTGTTTGTATTTTTTATTCTTCCGGGATTTCCGTCATTATTTCATGCCGGAAGGACAAAAAGTGACACTTCAGCCCTGGTATAACCTGAGTGAAGTTATTACTTCAGTCCCAGAAGTACAAAAAGTGATTGTATGATTACGCTTGATGCCTACCTAGTAGTATTAAAAAAACTTGAACCATAAAAATTTGTTGCGTTTTCTCTACATGTTGTTGTGATCATGAATTTATCTGTGTGAAACATATATAATGTTGATGTTTCGCTAAACGTAGATGAGCGCCCTAAGAATATAGTAGCTAGGAACTGATGGGATATTGAGCTCTATGAATTTTTGTTTTACATCTTGCCGAAATGTCATTATTATCAGAATGCGTCTATTGCAGCAAGAATATTCTATGTAAATGGCAGGAGTGTCCCCAGATGTGTAAAGCATAAGTATATTATTCACGGAGAAATTAATGATACTATTTACCCAGGATGCTGTTTACGTTACGTGCCGAAGGCGAGTAGGGCAAATCGCCCGAGTTGATAATGGCAATTACTCGTAATCGCACGTTGAATACTATGATTTGTCCACGACTATTATATATTTCTTATCTTAATCGAGTTGTTTTTCAGTTATTAATGCGTTTCGACTGATTGAGGTGTAATCTCTTCGCTGTGAAGCAGTCGGAAGCCATCACCATGCGAAAAATACAGAACTGCGAAAAATACTACATTTAGATAAAGTGACATTTAGATAAATTAAGCAAACCACTAACATATGAAAAATAATACTGGTCCAAATACAGGAACCTTGAAATACACCGAATTTTTACTTGCTGAAGACTCCAATTTATATTATATTTGTTGTCTGCCGGTAAGATTAAGAATTTAAAATATTTGGAGCTATAGTACTCATATATTTTGGAGTTTATTAACCACGATATCATGTTGCATACAGTCGAATGCTTTCGACAACTTGCAGAAGATACGTCCTGCAAAATTTTTATTTTCAAATGCCAATATTAACTTTCCACCATTAGTCGTAGATTTACAGGAGTGAAAACAAAATTGACAATTTGGCTACCTTAAAAAAAGTGGCTACCTTAAAAAAATAACAAGTTACTGAAACAGAACATTATCTATTATTGTTCCCAATGTAGATATAATTGATATAGGTCTTCGACTTGTTCATTTCATTTATATAAACTTTTCAAAAAGTGGAATTACTAGATATTTTAAGGCACTCTGAAAAAATGTCACTGAACATACATGAAATAACTAAGTTTCCAAGAGGAATAGTAATAATAATATATTGTACGTAATTAATAATCTTTATATTTATATCTTAATATTTATATTACACATCTTTTCTTTGGTTATTTTTATGGCTATTATTTGCATGTAGTAACTTGGTGTGACGAGACTAATGGGATAAATAATAAATAGTACTTGATATATTTTTGTTGTTTCAAAAGCGACATTTGCAAAACAATTATTTAAGACATTATACCATTTCATGTTGGATTTAAAATATCTTGAATATAAGTTGCTGTCGCCCACAAAAGAAATAAAAGACGATATTTATTTTAAAAAATGCAAAGGTAACTAAAAGTCCATTTTGTAATTTTGTATGTACAGTTTTTCCAGTCATCCAGATATGACAATTACTTTCTATAATTTGTCTATATGATCCTCTTGTCACTGATAACTTGCAGAAATATCTTTACTACATAGCGCGATTTTTGTCTCGGTTCGGGATCGGCCTGTACGTTTCCCTAAGGCCGCGTTGCCAGATTGGTAGGTAATCACTTGCTCATTACTTAGCCTGCACAGTATTTACATACTCTCCATGCCGAATCGTTACTCAGGGGCTTATCTGCAGGCATTTGCGCTACACGATATCCCAGTGAGACGTCCTGATGGCATCCAGCTACTGCCGCTGCCGATGTCCTTAATATATGCCGTCTCCAGATCTTTGCATTATTTAAACATTTCCGCTGAAACAAATTGCCTTCGATTAGCATTTGTTATTCGAGGTATGCTATAGAAGTACCCGCATTACCTTAATTACTTTTGCTCTTGTCTTGCTGCTCGGCGCCAAGGAGAATTTTTCTGGAAAATTGATACCTAATGACAAATTAATTTGAAGAAAAATAACCAAGTCGACAACTATTTTAAGAGTTCTCATAATTACGTTTCAAAAGGACTTCTTCTTCCCCTATCATCATATATAATAAGGGAATCAAAGAATTGTAATTGAATATTCGAAGTATTATTTTATAGGTAAAAACTAGAACAAATCAAATATAATAGACATGATCAAGAAAGTCAACAAAATTCATCATCTTTAATGCAAGAGTTAGAATACAAGGAACCTAAGATGCTAACAATCAAGTAAAGGCATGGATTATCGGTAACAATAAATTAAATTGGAAACTCTTTTATTCTCCCATGTGTGTTTGGTATATGTACCATAATCAGGAACTATACAGTTGTTATATAGTAAATAAATATTTTTATGGAATCCTATATATGTCGACGCCGGTTTCGCTTACAAAGTTACCATCACTATTTTTCCTTGTTTCAGTATCCAAAAACGGCATCCGATAGTTTTTCATACAAATTTATCTTCATCTAATCCATCAGCCTCGCCAATTCTACGTTTCATTCGTACAAGCTGTTATTTATGCTATCCTGTTTCCAATGATACTATATCAACAAAGTATCTAAGAGCATTTTTACGATTTTTAGAGTGTATTATGCGAGAGAAATATCCTTCCAACAAGTGTATTATTCAGTGTCACTTTCCCTATATGTTTTCCGGCATTTCGAGTACCACATTTCAAACCTGGCTAGACACCGTTATGAAACATAATTTACATATTCAAATAACCCACATAGTTTCATGTTTGTTAGAAGTTACTTCAGAGAGGTGCATAAACCGCAGTATATGAGGCAGCCAACAAAGACTTTTAAACGGCGCTTGTTTACCAAGTTTTACCTGATGCATATTCTCGTTTTATAAAGCTAAATGCTAATATTGCACCATTTTCAAGCTATTTAAGACAAGAATAGTCCTGTTAAAATACATAATAAATTGCTTAATAAATACTAAATAAATATTTTTAGACGTAATAGTAATAGTAGTAGTAATATTGTCAAATAATATTGAAAGAGCTTGATTCTTTATAAATGTATATTAACTTTACTAAAAAAATTCATACGTCACTTTTTTAGTCAACCAGAGATCATCCTCCAAGACCCTGAGCGAAATCTTTCTGTAAAATTATTGACATATTGTCATATTTTAGACATTTTGCTTTTATAAGAAATTCGAATTTTATTTTTCGTTTTAAACGAGATGATTATAAAAAAAATGAGCGAGTCTGCTAGTACTCGAGACTGATGTGTAAACATCTCGTATGCGGTAACGGTATGCGGTTTTTTCATAAATATAATTTAAAAAAATTTGTTTTATTTTATATTATATATATTACGTATGTATGTAGATAATTATATTTTAACCCTAACAAAGCACAGAGTGTACGAGTTTTAACAAAGGATATATAGCTGTCATGATGGTGCAGCGGTTCAAGCCGCGAAACAAGGGATCGCTGGTTCGATACATCACATCCTCGTTCACATCAGGATTTTTTTAATAAGCTAGGCGACACAACACAAACACTCCATGGAGGTTGGCGCTGTAAGCGCCATCTGCCAGGAAGTAGCCGAATTAATTTAGAAGGTAAGTACTGTGCATGATAATTGATGGGTTATGATGTCACATCCGTTTTCACATTTCGGTCTCATTTCCCGAAATCAAAAAAATTGTTGCTTCAACAATATTTCTAATATTTTCTTTTAAAATTTTTAAAAACTTTTAGAAATACGCGATTCATTGATGAATAAATACATCGGTGACATGTCTACTTATCGTATCTACTTCACGACTTATCTTTTCTACTCCATGAAAACTTGAAATTTCCAGTTTTGCTTCATATTATACTTAGTTATGACAAGTATTCTAATTTAATGACTTTATTTAACTTTACAAAATTCTTCGCAATATATGCCTAATATATATTTGTCCTTTTTCCATTATCTATTCTTTAAAAACTTAGAAAACAACAATAGAAATATTGAGATTAAACTGGTTAAACAATGTCAATGAATTATTGACATAACTAATAACGTTTTGTTTCAAAGTCAGCTCTGTTAAGTTACAATACGGTGAAACTTAGTTATACCATGTATATAAAGCATAAAAGTATATTAAAAACACATTTCACATATTTTAGTGAACAAAACTTAACTCATAATATAAAAACAGAATTAGCCTTAAACAGTTTACACCAATATTTTTATACTAAAAGGGTAGAAAGGATATTATTTATCTATTATACATATATAATAGATAGATTTAGGTAGATTTCCGGTTCCAAACTATTAACATTTGAAAATATAAAGAGACCAGGATTTTACCAATTTTCGTGAAGCAAATAAAATATAAAACAATACAGTAGATTAAGTGTAAATTGTTTTAAGTAAAAATAAATAAATTAAATATTATGGATCAATCTGATTGGCCACATCAAAATAACATAACAAAAAAAGAAGTAAGTAACCAAGAAGTTGCATTTGTTTTTTTATTACGGTACATCCGTAGAAACTAAAAACCTTATTAAGAGTCTATATAGTTACGGCGTTCAAAGAAGCAACAACCACGCTCCTGAGTTTCATGAGAGTTCATTACAAAAAAAAATGTAAATTTAAAGTAATAATTGTTAATTTGTGCTAAGTAAGCAATAATACCAGTGTGAATGGTCTAGAAGCAGAAAGAACTGCATTAATAAGTGTTTTCGTCATTTTTACAAGTAAGAAGGGCTTGGTACAAGTGAAAGGCTTGGTAGCGTGGGACGCTACCAAGCCAGTAGAAGAAATTTGCGGACAAGAAAAGGAAATAATTTGTCATAGTAATTAAAGTGATAGAAGATTACAAATACAACAGCAGTAAGTTATACATTTGAGGATGAATAAATCCCAAAGCAGAGATTCCAGCGAAGATAGTCAGCATTCCAGAGGCAGTTTAGTGACATCCCGCTAGATGACACCACCACCCAGCAGCATTTGCTTTTTAGTTCGTGTACCAGTGATACCAAAAAAGTGATGTTTTGTGCGTGGTGATAAAAGGATTGACATACTTTCACAAGGAAATAAACAATTCAAAATTTTCTAGTATTAAGAAATATTGTGTTAGAGGACTTGGTCCCATGTAATAGATTTAAGTTACGTAGGTTTTGTCGAAGGATACGAATAAAGTTCTAAGATTCTGTTTATTTTTATTAACCATATCTGATAATAAAGAAAATTTCAGGAAATATTTTTAAACTAATACAATTTGAGCTTCACTAAAATTTAATAAATTTAATAAAATTTTGCATCCTATAAAATTCATTATTTTGAGTCAGTAACTCCATCTTACAGATAATCTTTTAAATAAATTTATATAAGAGACCTAATTGGACCCCTCTAAGCCTACAGAATGCCCATGACTAAAGTGATCCTTCAATTAAAATAAAAATTAGTGTTAATAGAACTGGCGCCCATAAAACAGAGAAGCATTCAATAGGGAAGAAAATAGAGTAAGTATTCTATAATCAGATTAAATGTTTCTCCATCATGTTATTTCAATATAAAATATATTTATTACAAAAGCCCAAAACATATTACATATATCACAATTATCTCATCAAGGTAGCGCTTCATAAATTCATACTGTTCAAATTAGCAACCAACGTAGGGATATATAAAATCTCTAATTTTCTTAATCTAAAATTTTATTTATTACAAATTATCTCACCAACGAGGGCTTCTTAATACATTTATAACAATATTGGCTCACCAATGTGGGACCTTATAAAACCATATATTACAATTTTATTATCCCAACGTGGGGTTTCATAATACCATACATTACAATTTTGGCGCCCAACGTGTGGCTTAACACATTCATCACAATATATATAGCAAGCCCGTTCGGCCCAGAAATTTATGGGTGCTTTAAACCCGGTTATGAAATTATATTCGTCACTGCAAACAGATGCTGACTCGTAATGAGGAAGCTGGGACAATAGTTTGAAACGTATTAGACAAGGACAGACCACAATGGTTCAACTGGAGCGGGTATAAAATTAGAAGATTTTACCAGAGAATTTACTTATAACTACCTGCAATTTATAGAATTTACTTTTAAGCATCTGGAATACTGAGGATTTGCATTTTTGCAACTTTCATTACTCCCTTTCATTTCTAAATAGACCATAGTAAAATTTTCCGGTAATAATTTTACCGGCACTTGGGATATTATAAGTCAACATTCTATAACGCAATTTTTTTTAAGGCGTATATGCCGGTACATGAATAATAAATCAGCAGAGTCGGCAAAAACAGGAGGCGCGAAACACTGGCGTGCATGGCCTTTTTATAGAGCTTTTTGGTTTAACAGCCACTTTGGTATAATGGAGACGGCTATCAATTTAGCGGTTTTTTGCGGCAGCTTGCCGCGACCGCACACACGCTCCTAAGTGGCATAATAACGGCACTCCTCAAATGGAGCCAATTAGCTATATATTATTCATTAAACGCTCTTTGAGGTACCTTCGATATACTATCAAAGGCTTGCACGGTTTTAATAATGCTTCAATGGATATCCCCGTGCAAATAATTATCAAAGAGCGTAAACAAACATGAGCTCCACCGCTTCTTAGTTCTCGTTAGGGTAACTATTATCGTAGATTTAGGAAGTAAGGGAAAGTCGGGAAAGTCGGGAAAGCGGCATAGTCAATCTTTAGGCATGCCTAATGGCCTTGTAGATGCACTCGGAAAATTCAACTTACGCGCACTTCGAAACCGCGAACGTAATACCTAACACTTTTTATTTAAAAAAAAATGGAAACCTAAAGAGTAACAAATTTCAAATTATTATGGGGTAAAGTGAAATACTATATTAATATATATATATATATATATATATATATATATATATATATATATATATATATATATATATATATATATATATATATATATATATATATATATATATATATATATATATATATATATATATATATATATATATATATATATATATATATATATATATATATATTTATATATACAGGGTGAGGCAGTTTTTTGTAGACAAACTTTAACAGGGGATAGAACGCACGTTTTTAAAAAGAAAAGTGCCTATAAATATATGGCCGATCTAGCTTCCTAAGGAAGATACAGGGTGTTAAAATTTATTTTTTTTTTACATTAATGTGTAATATTTTCTGAACGGAATGATATATTCACTAAATATTTTACACATATCTTAACCTGCATAGGATCAACATGTTGTATTGTTCCTGTCGAAAATACTATAGTGGATGTTACTTTTTTCGGGTACTTCGACTATTCTGCATAATAGAACTTCTTTTTCGTACGCCACTGACATTATCTGATACATATTTCTGAAATAACGGCCCCTTAGTAACAATTTTGATCTCTTGTAATTTTGCTCTAACTATGACAGTTTTCGAGATATTGGCCGTTGTTTCTCTGACAGTGTAATGTCGTTATTATAATTTTTTTTTCTCGAATTTTCTTTGTAAACGGCATGTTACACTAATTAAAATCTGGCAAATCACATAAAATAACTTTTTAATCTTAAAAATAATAATTAATAACAGTGAAAATATTCAAGATGAAGCAAAATTGTTTGTAGATAAACTTGTAATACGTCAAACTGTCGTTTCAAAATATGACATAATGCTTACTTGTTTTCCAAGGAGTATAATATTTTGTTGCAATTATTACGTACAGTTACAAATACGCTAGTTTTAAATGGAAATTATTTAGCAAACAACAAAAATTGAAACAGAAATTGGTACATGCACAAGTTTAATAAAACTTAAAGGAAATTTTTAAGACTTTTGGCAACTGCACAATAATCTATTGTATTGTAAGTACATTTGTAAT
>CAXKVY010006822.1:15000-27756 GCA_964058915.1 Tetropium fuscum | reverse complement strand
AAATTTTTGTTCTTTGGCCGTGTATCTCTACCTATAGTTTTTTTTCGCGAACTAATCATGACAGAAATTATTTCAAAAATAAAATATTACAGCAAATCTAAATTATACCATATCTATCTAGTATTTGCAAAACATTTATTTGTATATTGGCTGTATAATAATAACTTACTATTAGGTTCTGTGTATATTTTATAAGTTCGGGGAGTTCATTTCTGTGAGAATATTGTTAACCTAAATATGAATTTCTACTGCTGGCAATGGCCAATACTCTAATTTTTTTTTCAACAAAAGGCACTATTTGTATAAACTCAGTATTCAAAGTCACTATTCACTAACTATTTGTATAAACTAGTAGAATTTGTATAAATTCTACTTACCTTTAAACCTAACAAAAATTTAAATCTGAGGATAATACAGGTTGGTCGCCAAACTAATAAAAAATATGGAAATCTGTTCTTCATGCCTTACTTAAAATGTTTGTAATGCTCATAATGTACCTTGCTATGTTGTTGCGAAACTATATAATCTAAAATTTGGGAATCGCGTAGACTTTTTTTATAATATATCTAGTTTGTTATATTGTTTCAGTACCTACCTATTGGCGTCACGATTCTACATTGAAAATAGTGTTTACATACCTTCACATATATAGGAAAATAAATAAACAAAATATTATATTATATTATTTCCATGACTATGATTATCATGACTATAAAAGTTCTTCAAGATTGTATTGAAACTAACTTTATTTAAAATAATTTATAAAAATAATTAATTGTATTTCAATTTCTAAATAAAATCTGAAAAAATACTGATTTTTTATTCCTTTGTCTGTTTCACTGAGTCAAAAATAAAATATATGAACAAATAAAAATAAACTATTTTCATGACAAAGGTTTTATGTGTTTTTATCAAATACTGCTATATAAAATAGCCTTAATATGTATTATAATAATTCAACCATTTGGTGTTGTATGTACCTAATACCATGTAATACTGTAATACCATGAAATACTGTTATTTAAATGCTGTCCATAATAATACACGTAAAACGGGGCCACAAATCACACTGAATACGCGTACAGTGGACTCGCAAATTCATCGCAGATGCCGCCAGCTCCTAGGACGATGAAATCGGTAAAAGAGCCACATAATTAAAAATACTTAGAATTTACATATTTAAACGATTTTTTTTTGGTGGTATATGTAATCATAATCTATGTCGTAGCGTTTTTTGTTTTCCATTTTTTTTACTTTGAAATTTCAAAAAATCGTAGAAAAAAAACTATTTACTTTGTTTAAAAATATCACAGACAGCGACACAGATTGTACTTTTCTCTATATATGTTTAAAATTTCATAACCTAATCTTTTTTAATAACGCTACAGTTATATGGCTACGATTTCATGTTTTTCACGGCCGCAGACAGAACTCTTAACTCCGTCATAAACGCGAATCGTTTTCAACGTTACGTCTGTTGCGTGTTTTTCCTAGAGTACTGAGAGGTTTACCAAGTCGACTCATCCGAGGAAGACTGTACCAACAAAATTTTTTGCGTTTGGCAGTTAGGCGCCTAAGAATTGGAATACCACAATATCTTTCAGCGAACAGAGTTCTAACTTGAATATAACTTTGCACGTGAAATTTATTTTCCAATTGAAACTATTTTACATCGAGTTTTATATCGAGTACAGTCTTCCCCGTTCTTCCAAGAGGAAGTATCATTGTATCTTGAGATAGTACAGTTTTCGTATTTTGAGGTTAAGGAAAGTTAGGGTACTTTGAAGAAAGGTGAGTAGGTATAAAGTTGTGAAGCGTATGAAAATATTTATTTAAGTTAGTGTAAGTTTTATACATAAGTATCGAAATATACTCGAGAGGTACTCAACTAGTGTTAAATTTAGTAAATAAAGCTGCCAAACTCGAAACAGATTCTTAAGATGTACATTGTTCAACAGGTTAATTTCTTCTTAATATAATATCTAGAAATGTGATTAATTATTTATATATTTTTTTAGAAAACACTTCTGGTAAACTTAACACGAAATAAGCTACAGTTGCTAATATCGGAAGGCATTAGATTTGTTTTAAAATAACCTAAGTACATATTCATATCGTAAGATTCATTTATTTTTGTTTTCAGAAACAGAACGAACGAATACAGTAGTTAACGAAGATGTGTCCGATTTAGAACACGATAAAAGCAAGAGTACTATTGTGGTGCTGACCTTGCAGGGTCGGCACGTAAGGTAATCTACCAGATTACCGTGTCCGTTAAACTACTTCTGAATGAAACCACGGTAGGAACACTTCAACAACGGTTTATTGGAAACCAATATATTGGTACAGTGATTACAGCTTAACAGCACTTAATTGAATAATGTGTGAGGAATGGTTATATGATAATTACTGCATAATGAATAACGATTAATGTTTAATTAATTAGGTGACCTAGTTACTGGGATTTATATAACGTTTACCTAGGTCAGTACACTGAGTATAGTTGACCTAGATCTTTGGTTATTTACTAAGCTGACCTTGTACCATTCTTGTGTCAGCAAGTTGGTTTAAAATCCCGTAGGCATTTTTCTCGACAACATTATTTTCATATCGGCGATGAACAGAAACAAATTTGCAAAATTATGTTTTTAAGAACCCTTTGCATTTCGCAGACTTGGGTAAATATAGCATTAGCTAATATAAATGAAACTAGAGTTTTACAATCGAATACCTGTGGAAAATATAAATTTAAACCTGTGCGACTACATAAACTTATTCCAGACATTGCAGATAGTATGAGAAAGCACATAAAGTTGTTTCCATCGGTGCCCTCACATTACATTCAGAAAAGAGGATGTATCTTGAGGAAGGCTTAATCATCCAAAAAATGTATAGACTCTACACAGAATATTATGATGGTTGAATAGCTATTCATGTAACCAGTTGGGAAAAGTACTATTTTGTGTAACGAGCATATCTCTGCGGAACGAGCGCTAGCGAGTTCCGCAAAAGGATGCGAGTTACACAAAATAGTGTTTCCCATCGTGTTTCATATAAGATTTTTTCTAATTTTCACCAATTTTATATTTTATGAGAAGAAATCTATGAATTTTATACGTTTAAAAACAATCCAGTAGGTTGGAACGGTGTGACAGACAGCCTGTCACTTTCATAGCTTGTCAGGTCTAAATAACCTACTATGTAATGAACTTTACACAACCAGTTGCATAATATGTGACTTTTCGTAACTGGTTGTGAAAAGTAAGACGTTTACTCACAATCGGTTAGTAATTTATGGATTTCTAACCTTTGAAGTAATCGGGAAGCGACTTATTACTTACTTTACTTTCCCAGCTAGCCGGGAAAGTACTTTCCCGGCTAGCATCTGTCACTTTTTTTACCTGGAAATGTCAATGTCATTTTTGATTAAAAGATGGTTTAGAAAGAATAGAATCCACTCAACATTTATTTAATTCAGAAACAACAACAACAATAACAAAAAGAAAACTATTTGGAATTATAAATATTAATAGTTACATTGGAATTATGATTACTATTAACGGTTAAAGTAAGACCGTGTTGCTCAAAATTATGAGTTTCAGAAATAGATGAAGACGCCGACGTTTCTGGATTTTCTACATGAGACAACATATTAGCAATTTTTATTTGTCCATGTAATGAATTCTCCACATATCCCTCTGCTACGGTGTTGGATTTCCAACCCCCCAACTTTTTCAACTGTAGGATGTCTCCACCTGTATTTGCTAATAATGTTGCTGAAGTACGTCTAAAACAATGTCCAAACCTAAATCAATCCTAAAACAATGTCTAAAACAATTTTCCAGCTATAAATAAGTTGCTATTTTTTTGGGAAAACTTCCTATAGCATTATGCCCAAAAGGCTGTCGTGTAATTTTACCAAATCTTATTTGTAAAAAAAGTCTATCAGAGTCAATGTTATTACGAAGATCACAGTATTGCTTTATTATATTTATCCATTCCGATTTTGTAATTACAAATGTACGGGAAGAGTAGGTTTTTGTGACAGGAATCACCATTATAATTCGATTTTCTAAAATATCCAGGTCACTTATTTTCATTTTTAAAAGTTCATCGCACCTACAGGCTCCGGAAATGCCAATAATTAAAGCAACCTAAAAAAATTTAATACAACATATATTTAATATGCACTAAATAAATTAAAATTACCTTTTGAGGAAGATATTCTATCGGGGCATTGTTTAAAAATGTATCGATGTCTGCTTCAGAAAAAACACTTGACTTTTTAGCTTGATATCCCACATTCTTCCTTTTCAAAAATGCCTTCAATTTTGCGTAATTACTAATATCAACATTATGCCTAAAGTTTAATACTGCTCGCAACATCGAATATCTTGACCATAATGTGGAGGCTTTACTTTGTTTGCTTATTTTACAAAAATAAGCAAGAAGTACCGTCTCAGAGGTATGCTGCACACCTTTAGCCACGCACCATTTACTGTATGGTTCATAGGTGTTTTCATACCTCTCCCTGCTTTTTTCAGGAATTATTCCTTCAGTAGCTCTCTCTGCAGCTACCCGCACTTCTGGTGGCGTACAATCAAATTCACTATCAGACATTTTTGTAAAATAAACACAATTTGATTATATGTACAATTAATGGCGTCGTGTATCGCCTAAATGTCAGATTCCACAAACTTGTTTTGTTACCTAGCAACGATCTCACAGGTTACTTAAAATAATTCATCTTATCACATAATGAAAATGGATACAGATATTTGAAACGAAATTATTATTGGTAGATTGTGAGTATTAGAAATTCATAAACTACTAACCGATTATGAGTAAAATAGTATACAAACCTCGCGGGAACTCATTCTAGCCTCGCGTCTGTAGTTTACCTCGGTGCTTTGCACCTCGGTAAACTACCTTGCCGCTCGGCTGAAATAGAGTACTTTCCCGCTCGGTATGTAATGTACTATTCCTAACGTCAAAGGGTTTGGAAAAGTCTCACTTTACATGTCAAAATTAGAAAAAAAATATTGCACAACTTGCATCTTCTCGTCAGTACAGAGATATATTTAATACTGAATTTAATATCAGCTTTTTTAAACCCAAAAAAGAGACCAGTGCGACGTGTGCGACGTGTTTAATTGATAAGACTTTGTGTGTATCTTGTTTCGGTCTCTAAAATGTTTTACCAAATCCCCAATCAAATGTAAGCGATTTTCATTATAAAAGTATGTCACATCCAACTTATTCTATGTCACATCCAACTTATTCAATATGTTACTGTTGTGTATGGCATGAACAGATTGTGAAACGAGGTTCAAACGAAATTATTGCTGGTTGCCTGTGGCAGTTTTTAGAGGCTCAAAAACATAAGGGAATTAAAATATTTACTTTATATTCGGATAACTGTGGCGGGCAAAACCTAAACCACATCATATTTTCAATGTTGTCTTATGCAGCCATATATTTTTAAAGTAGTATTACACATACATTTTTGGAGTAAGGTCACATCCAAAATTAAGGAGATAGCGTATATGCTGTTATCTAAAATTCATAAAAACGTCAATATGTTTTGTATGTACCTGAACGATGGATTACTTTAATTAGAATTGACACCAAAACTGTCAGATAACTGTATATTCTTTAACAGAAATATCACAAGAAGATTTCATAGATTTTAGAAGCCTTGCTGCCACCTAAAATATATAATGCCATTGGAAAATATATAATGAGAAAGGAATGGTCAAATCAGTCAAATAAAAGAAACCAGTACTTCTTATAATACACCGAATGTCGTCATTTTTAAGTATGATCTATGTTCAGATTCTAAAAGGTACTATGAAATGAACTTTACACAACCAGTTGCGTAATATTTTACTTTTCGTAACTGGTTGTGAAAAGTAAGACGTTTCCTAACGCCAAAGGATTTTGAAAAGTCTCACTTTACGTGTCAAAATTAGAAAAAGTTCATTAGATAGTAGGTTATTTAGACCTGACAAGCTATGAAAGTGACGAGCTGCCACACCGTTACAACCTACTGGATTGTTTTTAAACGTATAAAATTCATAGTTTTCTTCTCATAAAATATAAAATTGTAGAGAAATATATAATATAAAATTAGAAAAAATCTTGTAAGAAACACGTTGGGAAACACTATTTTGTGTAACTCGCATCCTATTGCGGAACTTGCTAGCGTTCTTTCCGCAGAAATCTGCTCGTTACACAAAATAGTACTTTTCCCAGCTGGTTACAGAAATAGCTATTACACAACCAGTTGCGTAATATTGTACTTTTCGTAACAGGTTGTGAAAAATAAGACGTTTCCTAACGTCAAAGGGGTTTGAAGAGTCTCACTTTCTTTAAATGTCAAAATTAGAAAAAATATATTAATATGTAGAATTGGCAATGTAACTTTAAATTTGACTTTTAAAATAATAAATTGTTTTCAAACATTTACTGATACGGTTTCCCAAAAATCTAAGTAAGACATGTGTCAGGGCTTAACATGGCCGAAATTGTATTGCACCCTATGAGACGTCAGTAGTTTATTGCAACAACATACGTCGCGTGCAGAGGCTTCTAGAAATTGACCAAAAACAGCAAACGTAGTGCGTAAATTGATGCATACATACGCCAAGATAGCTGAAAAAGACTATACCTACATTATAATGCATACATGAATACATTGGCATTGTTGATACTGCATTAAAAATTCCGTTCTGAAATTTTCAAAAATCAAAATTTAGTGTCACTTTTTTTAAATGAAAATTGTGCCTCTTTTTAAAATTAAATTCGCATAAAATCAAAAACTAAATATTTCACTTTAAAAAAATTACCTTCTTATTTGAGACATAGAAAAATACATTATCGCCAAATTGCATTAAAATCGAATTATTTTATGGGAGATAAAAAATAAATAATTTAAAAAGAATGATATTGTAGTTTTTCCCAATAATTTTAAGATTGTGTTGAAAAGCCGTAATATTTGTAAATCTTTCAATTATCTACAATCTTTACATTTAACTTTTTTCGATAGGAGGTCTAGTTTCGCCGGAAATCGTAAAAAGTCACCCCTGAAAACACTCATTTGTCTACCCCATCCTAGTTCCGGTTTATATAACATTAATCCTAAATTTTGGGATCATCCATATCAGTACTGCTATGAATTTTTTTGGAAAAAATAAATTGCCGCTGGACTATTTTATGCTTTTGTAAAAGTAATTTTCATGTTACCAAAAATATGCAAAGGGCCAAGTGAAAATTTTGCATAGTAGTTTCATGAAATAGAGCCCTGACTGCATTCTTCTTCTACTACGGGGTTATTTGCCGTGCCGTTGAGGAAGATACGCCCCAGGCCGAATTTATCGGTAGGCCTTACTGAGGGAAGCGACATTCCTCGGGCAGATAAAAGAAATGTGTGCGAATTAATGCACGTTTCCGTTGGCGCTAGTATAAATATGATGGCCTCAAAGGCGAATACATAACGTTTTATACGGGAATAAATGAGACGATCCCGATAAAATTGGCGGTCGTGGTAATAATTTTTATGTGTACGAGTATAAGGAAATAACTATCATCGACTTGCCTAAACGAATATATCGGAAAGATGGGCATGAGATAATAACGAAAAGATGCGGCCGTTGAAATAAAACATGTGCCTGGTGAGGTACCGGACTGAGAGGATACCGAGTGACTCAACAAACCACCGACATATTGCAATATTTCAAATCAACCACCGCATTAACATTAAACAATATATATATATATATATATATATATATATATATATATATATATATATATATATATATATATATATATATATATATATATATATATATATATATATATATATATATATATATATATATATATATATATATATATATATATATATATATATATATATATATATTGTCCAAATGGTAATTTCAAATGACAGCTTATGTCACATGTAAAGCCACCTCACAATGCAAAAAGATATTACCTTAAACATTTCGAGAAGTATATAAATTCAAAAAGCATTGTAATGTAACAATAATAGTAAGTATTTATAATAATTAAAATGTGATATAGATATTTTAAAAACAAAGGGAAAGTGCATAAAACAAAACTTCTTGAGTGAATAAAATCTAGTGAACAAATAAACAGGAAACAAGTATACATTTACAAGTGATAAAAACAATTTATTGATAAGCAACGAGTTGGTTTCAAGAAAGAAGCGTGTAAATTGGTTTTTTACAGTTTTTTCATCGTAAAAAGGTACATTAATTAAGAAAAAAAGGATATATCTACTCACAAGAACTACGAGGACTTGGGACATGTGCAGCGAGCAGACGAGGTTTCAGATCGCCATAACAACTTTTATTAGTTAGCAGATGTAGCAGAATTCAGAGGGATAGTGTACAAGCAGTCCATAGTTTTCACCCCCAGCGAGGAATCAAGACCTACAGTAACATCATAATGATAAAAGGGTACACCTTACAACATATATCTAATCAGATATATAACGCTAGTTAATTAAAAAAAAGTACTTGAATCGTAAAACTATATATCTATGAATAATACGCATATAAAGTTTACTTACCAATATTGAGCTCCAAAATACAGATAAAATCTTTGAAAACTTCTAAATAAGCACGCACATATTTTATTGTGTGTATCATTTAATTTTAGGTTAGGAAATCTAGATAATTCAGTAATATCGATGTTAACAAGTAATTTAGTTTTAAAGCATTTTCCTGCAATTATTTATTTCCTTTAACACATAATCTACGATACACAATACACACAAACGGAAGGTTTGAGGCTTAGATACGATCCAGAATCGTTAATAAGAAAATATGTAGATGGAGTTATGTGTACTGTAGAATTTTATATATAAATTTATTAGGCAATATATTTAAATATAAGTAACATACATCGAAAAATCTCAATTGCTATACAAATGTGTATAATTGGTTAAATATATAACAGTATAATTATCTAATCGAAGGTAATTTTATTTATAAAAGGTTATAAATAAAATTTGTTAAATTTGGGTAAGTTGTATGTATTGTGTTTGTGGTGAATGTATATTTTATGCTGTTTTGCCCTTGCGATACTAGTACATCTGCACTAATAATAAAATCCGATATTACAGACAGTAAAAGGTAGCGAGACTCCATAAAAGTGAAATGATAATAAAGTAAAATATATAAATTTTAAATATAATACACAATATAACCAGATAGAGACATAATATAATCAATAATTATAATAAAATACAGAATAATTCCTGAAATCCATTAATAGCTGGATGACCAGCATGCTGGGTGACAACAGCAAATCAACTTGAAATATTAAAATAAATTACTAACTAATTTGAAGAATACAAATAGGTAGGCATTCGAAATATTAAATTGTAAAAATCTATAATGAACATTTATTATTACACTGGCTAAGAAGTGACGTCAAAATAATAGTGTCGGGCAATGAACTAATAACATATAGTGAACTAAGAATTGCCAGATTATATGGTATATACCTATTGAAACATTATAATATATCTACTACCCAGGTAGATAACAAAGAAGCTAGGATAAAGAGTCTTTTATTGATTAGCAACCAAGAAAATACGAAGCAGAGAGGATGGTGAAATTTGTTTATTTTTTTTTTATTAAAAATAGTATTTAAAATCGGTGTAATTTAAATTCAAAGGTTTACGTGTGGTTAGGTTAAGGAAAGCCATGAATCAAGTTTTGTACGAGCAGTTCCAGAATTGTTCCTGAGAGATGGTGTATTTATTCAGTAGCGTTTACCCATAAAGCTTCCTCAATGGATTGGAAAATGCTACAAACACAAAACTACATACCCAGAGGTACCTTTTCACTTACATAAAGCTAGCTTACTATAAATATAAATAATTCGTAAAATATAAAGTATAACAAACTTTGAACAAACGATAATAAGTACTTACCACATATAATTTCGTGCAAATTGAGCCGCATATGTTAATAAAAACCATTAATTCGGTTTTATAGATCACACACATATTTATAGTCGCCATGTTTGTTTAAAATATAATAATTTCTGTAAAAACTTGTATAGAAAACACGTCAAACAGCAATATGTAGTAAAGCCTATAGGTAATGTTGCCTATATAATTTTTCATAGAACACATGGTAAGTGTTTAGTAAGTGTTGCCTATAATAATTATTCATATTATAATACATTGTTATTGTATATTAAAGTAAAATAATATCTATAGCTGTCTTCAATTAAGTATTTCTTATTTATTAATCTATATAATAATATCTCTTTGTATGAATAGAGAATACGTATTTCCAAGATTGATATATTAACTATGTTTCCTATTTCTTTTTATAAAACTACTGTGCTCCTTGATAATCTTACTTATACTTCCTATTTCTGCATTTCTTGTAATAAATCTATATATCTTATAATAAATTTATATATCTTAACGTCTTGTTTGAATATTTATACTGAGTGTTCTATCAGCATCGTCCCAGAATCGACTACTAAGGTGAGACTATAACTTCTAACTTAATTAAAATTTGCCTGCAAGCTCCTTATTAGTTTTCTATGTCTGTCATACGAAATCAGTTGGTAGTTGATTATTTTGTTGGTCTAAATTAAACACAGTCATTTCAATTACATCAAAAATGTTAAAACTTTATATTTCGCAAATGTAAAGATTTTCATCATATCAATCCAATTACACAGTTATATTATGCGTATGTATTTAATAAAATCAATTTTGCTTCCTCCATATGAAATCCCCAGTACAATGTGTACATTAACCGTTTGGAGAGCATACAGGATAAATCTATTAGGTTTTCATCGTTTAAAACTAATTTCAACTTTTCAAACACCCATGGTAAAATGAAACACATATAATGAAGCCCGAGTACAATTTAATCTTTTACGAGAATCTCTAGAGAAATTTCAAGTACTAAGTGTTATATGTGGATAACATTTTTGGTTTAAATCCGTTGGTGTACCCAAATGTTGAAATAAATAAGTAAATAATTAAATAAATAACTTAATAAATATATAAATACAAAAAGGTTAATAAGTAAATATTTTTTTCAAATATTTGAATCATTTGGTTCACTATTCATCCCGACCCCCATCGGAATGTTTCTTATATGCCTAATTATTCTTATATGCTGCCACTTGGACCGACACCTTGATATCTTAAAAATAATTAAAAAGTCATAGCAGTTGTTATTCTTAATAGAGTCTATCTATTATGTAGGTATATTATAAAAATAATATTGTTTGATTTTCAATAATTTTTGTTTCCCTTTCAAGATTATCCATTTTTGTTCTTATTCCCAGAGTATTATTATGGACTTTTCGAGGCCACCCGTACGACGTATGCTGTAAAAGCGGAAAAACATATCGGGTATGAAAACAGACCGAAGTGGCGACTTCCTTTCTTGCCCCAATGCCGAACGAAGGCGGAGGATATATAGATAAAAAAAAGTATATATTTCTGTTGGCATCGCCGCGATCACGATATTTTATTATACGGTTTCCTCCGCATTAACAAAAAAAGTTGGAATCCTAGGCGGCATCGATATGTCGAAGCTTACGTTCAAGTTAGTCTTATAAGAAAATACAGCACCACCTCTAACAATAGGATGGCGCTGTCGGGTTTCTTGTTTGAGGAAGGGCTAATTTCCCCCTTAATGCAAAGGTTAGGCTAAATCTAATCTGGCATTATACTCCGGATTCGATTAAAAGTTCGGCGGGACTTAGTTGCGAAGTCGGCACTGTATTCATTCGCGGCGTATTTGTTAACATTTATAAAATTCAGGAGGATAGCAGAGAAACTCCCTCCGTCCCGAGACTTATCATGAATGTATGTATGATGCCAAAAGTTCGAACAAGTTATAATAATACAGGCTGCGTACTGTCTTCGCTCAAACTTGGCCGGACTTAATCCTGTCTTAGATAAGGCTAACTTCACACCGGCTCGGCGTCAGCGCTAAGCTACTGGATTATTCATAAGTTTAAGCTAGTTTTGCAACTCACTTTCCCCAACAGCTGCCGCGCACCGAGGCCCACGGAATAATTACGGGCCTATTTTACTGCGGGACACTACTAGATTTTCAGAAATACGCTCTTGGGTAGAGAATCTGAGTACTTTATTTTTAGGCCATCGTCAAGACCTAAAGTATAGGCTTTTATATACTCGTAGGTGTAGTCTGCGCTTCAGATTTAGAAAATGGAAAATAAATAAAATTTGAGTAAACAGTTTAATAAAAAAATTTATTTTGTTATAAAATGTAAAATATTACGTAAATACGTTGACGGCCGGCGACGACGGACCTTAGGTCACTGTGCGTGATGTAGCGCCTCAATTGGGGCCCTAACAATTACTCGCATTTTTTAGCCACAGCATTGCTAGACGTTGTTTGTTTTTGTAGTTTTTTGTTTGGTTTTTCGGTTTTTGGTTTTGGTTTGTTTTTGATAGATATTTGCGTTTTGGTCCACAATAAGCTTATTTGCGACTCATGGAACTCGTAAATATTAATATATTTTTTGTATCTTAGTTATTATTGAAAATACATAGTGACGCAGGAGGCACAACCACTGATCACAGAGTGTCCGTCAACGTGTTATGAACATGACATATCTGTCAAAATGAAAGTTATCTTTTGCAAGACGATGATGGTTTGAAGGATACGAGAACGCCGCCAGCGTCCTATATGAAAAATAACACAGCATATTTAA
>CAXKVY010006822.1:0-10000 GCA_964058915.1 Tetropium fuscum | reverse complement strand
CTCTAAACTAATTAGTATCGAGTGAGTGATGTTTCGTATTACTTATTTGTATGGTATTTACTGAATAAAACTTAAAAAATTATATCAATATTTATAAATAAATTAATTCACATAACCATGTATATCACATATTATACAGGGCGTTTGGTAAGACGACGCCGATCCTACCCTTCTCCACCGCTGGTAAAGAGGACATCTACTACTACAGGGAGAGATCGTTGGCATCTATATGACCATAGTTTAAGTTAATAGATAATCAGTCGTAATGGACTTAATTCTCGCTGTAAATGATAAACGATATCTACACAAACTGTATTGAAACTGAGGATTCTAATGAGAATTCTAGAATGGAGCTGTAATACAGTTTTGTTATTCTTTCTTTCATAAATTATGCTCAGCCTTGTAATTTTCCACCTATGGTGATAGCCCAACCCCAGCCGGTTTATCTAGCAGCTACATACTATGAATGTTGCCAAGTTTACATGGCTAGTTTAAATGCTAAGTAAACGTATTATTTGATTACACGGATAATATTAATATTTTCTTAAAATATTATTAAATTATTAAATATACTTTCTTTAGTTATAAAATAAAAAATTGCAGATTTGAAAAAAAACTCCATTATGAGATGATATATTTACTTACTAAAATAAATGCATTTCAGGTAACTTACCTCTGCGGTCATGCTTACCTGAGTTAAGCCTAACAGAACAATCTTGTAAATACCTGTTTTAATATTCAATGTGGAGAGTGAAATGTTTCCTGCAGATATGGAGACGGAAATTAAAGTTTACTGCCCTGTATGACATCATAGTGGAGTAATTAATGAAAGTATGACTTTTTTAAGTCAACTTAGGATCAATTGGAACCTTCACTTTCTTGTGGAAATCAAATTTGATAACTGACGTAAAATGGACAACTTTTTTAGCTACGTTGAGCCGCTAAACTGTCTGTGTTACGATGAAACAAGGTAGGTATAACCAGTAGCGTAGCTAGGTGGCCAAGGAAAACATATTATTTGGGCCCTCAATTCAACAAAAATCTCAACAAATTTTGAATAGTTTTATAAATAGCACAATGTTATATTTTGTACAACCGTATGCATGGCTGTAATTTTTTGTAACTGATAAAACTATAGTGATAATTTAGGTATAAGTGACACCATGGTTTATAATATACTTATGGTGGCGTCAAATCCCAGCGTTTCTATGTAAATGATATAAAACACTGACGGTTCGCTCATTGAGAAATCGTGAAAATGTCACTAAGAAAACGGACGGGAAATTGCACTTCGCGGCCACTACGGACGAAGAAAAATGCCTGCTTCACGTCCGATGGAAGAAAATAGTATATTATATACCACGAGACTGAAGTAGGTAGTACTTTTAATTCTGAAAGTAAAGTTTTTTTAATAATTTGCCTGGGGGTAAAAAGTAACTACAGTCAATTAAAAGTACTTCAGTCGTAAGGTATATGATATTTTTCGTACTTTAAACCGAAGTTGAAACGTATACATAAAATAAAAACACAGGAACCTTTATAGAAAGAACAGATAATCATTAAGCATATAGCGAGGCAAATAATGAGTCACTGACTGACAAGTTACCATAGTAATGTTGCGTTGTGACAAGATTAATTTGGAGACATTGTTATTGCTAGTGTCATGAATTCGATTATGATATTGCTAAAAGGACAGTCGAAGTAAGTTATATATCTGCTACATTCACCCAGGAAAGACAAGACTATATCTAGGTCTATATCACCAACTGTAACCACATTAATTTAAATATTTAATCAATAAAACACCTATTACATTCTTTTGTTTGTATTTTTTATTCTTCCGGGATTTCCGTCATTATTTCATGCCGGAAGGACAAAAAGTGACACTTCAGCCCTGGTATAACCTGAGTGAAGTTATTACTTCAGTCCCAGAAGTACAAAAAGTGATTGTATGATTACGCTTGATGCCTACCTAGTAGTATTAAAAAAACTTGAACCATAAAAATTTGTTGCGTTTTCTCTACATGTTGTTGTGATCATGAATTTATCTGTGTGAAACATATATAATGTTGATGTTTCGCTAAACGTAGATGAGCGCCCTAAGAATATAGTAGCTAGGAACTGATGGGATATTGAGCTCTATGAATTTTTGTTTTACATCTTGCCGAAATGTCATTATTATCAGAATGCGTCTATTGCAGCAAGAATATTCTATGTAAATGGCAGGAGTGTCCCCAGATGTGTAAAGCATAAGTATATTATTCACGGAGAAATTAATGATACTATTTACCCAGGATGCTGTTTACGTTACGTGCCGAAGGCGAGTAGGGCAAATCGCCCGAGTTGATAATGGCAATTACTCGTAATCGCACGTTGAATACTATGATTTGTCCACGACTATTATATATTTCTTATCTTAATCGAGTTGTTTTTCAGTTATTAATGCGTTTCGACTGATTGAGGTGTAATCTCTTCGCTGTGAAGCAGTCGGAAGCCATCACCATGCGAAAAATACAGAACTGCGAAAAATACTACATTTAGATAAAGTGACATTTAGATAAATTAAGCAAACCACTAACATATGAAAAATAATACTGGTCCAAATACAGGAACCTTGAAATACACCGAATTTTTACTTGCTGAAGACTCCAATTTATATTATATTTGTTGTCTGCCGGTAAGATTAAGAATTTAAAATATTTGGAGCTATAGTACTCATATATTTTGGAGTTTATTAACCACGATATCATGTTGCATACAGTCGAATGCTTTCGACAACTTGCAGAAGATACGTCCTGCAAAATTTTTATTTTCAAATGCCAATATTAACTTTCCACCATTAGTCGTAGATTTACAGGAGTGAAAACAAAATTGACAATTTGGCTACCTTAAAAAAAGTGGCTACCTTAAAAAAATAACAAGTTACTGAAACAGAACATTATCTATTATTGTTCCCAATGTAGATATAATTGATATAGGTCTTCGACTTGTTCATTTCATTTATATAAACTTTTCAAAAAGTGGAATTACTAGATATTTTAAGGCACTCTGAAAAAATGTCACTGAACATACATGAAATAACTAAGTTTCCAAGAGGAATAGTAATAATAATATATTGTACGTAATTAATAATCTTTATATTTATATCTTAATATTTATATTACACATCTTTTCTTTGGTTATTTTTATGGCTATTATTTGCATGTAGTAACTTGGTGTGACGAGACTAATGGGATAAATAATAAATAGTACTTGATATATTTTTGTTGTTTCAAAAGCGACATTTGCAAAACAATTATTTAAGACATTATACCATTTCATGTTGGATTTAAAATATCTTGAATATAAGTTGCTGTCGCCCACAAAAGAAATAAAAGACGATATTTATTTTAAAAAATGCAAAGGTAACTAAAAGTCCATTTTGTAATTTTGTATGTACAGTTTTTCCAGTCATCCAGATATGACAATTACTTTCTATAATTTGTCTATATGATCCTCTTGTCACTGATAACTTGCAGAAATATCTTTACTACATAGCGCGATTTTTGTCTCGGTTCGGGATCGGCCTGTACGTTTCCCTAAGGCCGCGTTGCCAGATTGGTAGGTAATCACTTGCTCATTACTTAGCCTGCACAGTATTTACATACTCTCCATGCCGAATCGTTACTCAGGGGCTTATCTGCAGGCATTTGCGCTACACGATATCCCAGTGAGACGTCCTGATGGCATCCAGCTACTGCCGCTGCCGATGTCCTTAATATATGCCGTCTCCAGATCTTTGCATTATTTAAACATTTCCGCTGAAACAAATTGCCTTCGATTAGCATTTGTTATTCGAGGTATGCTATAGAAGTACCCGCATTACCTTAATTACTTTTGCTCTTGTCTTGCTGCTCGGCGCCAAGGAGAATTTTTCTGGAAAATTGATACCTAATGACAAATTAATTTGAAGAAAAATAACCAAGTCGACAACTATTTTAAGAGTTCTCATAATTACGTTTCAAAAGGACTTCTTCTTCCCCTATCATCATATATAATAAGGGAATCAAAGAATTGTAATTGAATATTCGAAGTATTATTTTATAGGTAAAAACTAGAACAAATCAAATATAATAGACATGATCAAGAAAGTCAACAAAATTCATCATCTTTAATGCAAGAGTTAGAATACAAGGAACCTAAGATGCTAACAATCAAGTAAAGGCATGGATTATCGGTAACAATAAATTAAATTGGAAACTCTTTTATTCTCCCATGTGTGTTTGGTATATGTACCATAATCAGGAACTATACAGTTGTTATATAGTAAATAAATATTTTTATGGAATCCTATATATGTCGACGCCGGTTTCGCTTACAAAGTTACCATCACTATTTTTCCTTGTTTCAGTATCCAAAAACGGCATCCGATAGTTTTTCATACAAATTTATCTTCATCTAATCCATCAGCCTCGCCAATTCTACGTTTCATTCGTACAAGCTGTTATTTATGCTATCCTGTTTCCAATGATACTATATCAACAAAGTATCTAAGAGCATTTTTACGATTTTTAGAGTGTATTATGCGAGAGAAATATCCTTCCAACAAGTGTATTATTCAGTGTCACTTTCCCTATATGTTTTCCGGCATTTCGAGTACCACATTTCAAACCTGGCTAGACACCGTTATGAAACATAATTTACATATTCAAATAACCCACATAGTTTCATGTTTGTTAGAAGTTACTTCAGAGAGGTGCATAAACCGCAGTATATGAGGCAGCCAACAAAGACTTTTAAACGGCGCTTGTTTACCAAGTTTTACCTGATGCATATTCTCGTTTTATAAAGCTAAATGCTAATATTGCACCATTTTCAAGCTATTTAAGACAAGAATAGTCCTGTTAAAATACATAATAAATTGCTTAATAAATACTAAATAAATATTTTTAGACGTAATAGTAATAGTAGTAGTAATATTGTCAAATAATATTGAAAGAGCTTGATTCTTTATAAATGTATATTAACTTTACTAAAAAAATTCATACGTCACTTTTTTAGTCAACCAGAGATCATCCTCCAAGACCCTGAGCGAAATCTTTCTGTAAAATTATTGACATATTGTCATATTTTAGACATTTTGCTTTTATAAGAAATTCGAATTTTATTTTTCGTTTTAAACGAGATGATTATAAAAAAAATGAGCGAGTCTGCTAGTACTCGAGACTGATGTGTAAACATCTCGTATGCGGTAACGGTATGCGGTTTTTTCATAAATATAATTTAAAAAAATTTGTTTTATTTTATATTATATATATTACGTATGTATGTAGATAATTATATTTTAACCCTAACAAAGCACAGAGTGTACGAGTTTTAACAAAGGATATATAGCTGTCATGATGGTGCAGCGGTTCAAGCCGCGAAACAAGGGATCGCTGGTTCGATACATCACATCCTCGTTCACATCAGGATTTTTTTAATAAGCTAGGCGACACAACACAAACACTCCATGGAGGTTGGCGCTGTAAGCGCCATCTGCCAGGAAGTAGCCGAATTAATTTAGAAGGTAAGTACTGTGCATGATAATTGATGGGTTATGATGTCACATCCGTTTTCACATTTCGGTCTCATTTCCCGAAATCAAAAAAATTGTTGCTTCAACAATATTTCTAATATTTTCTTTTAAAATTTTTAAAAACTTTTAGAAATACGCGATTCATTGATGAATAAATACATCGGTGACATGTCTACTTATCGTATCTACTTCACGACTTATCTTTTCTACTCCATGAAAACTTGAAATTTCCAGTTTTGCTTCATATTATACTTAGTTATGACAAGTATTCTAATTTAATGACTTTATTTAACTTTACAAAATTCTTCGCAATATATGCCTAATATATATTTGTCCTTTTTCCATTATCTATTCTTTAAAAACTTAGAAAACAACAATAGAAATATTGAGATTAAACTGGTTAAACAATGTCAATGAATTATTGACATAACTAATAACGTTTTGTTTCAAAGTCAGCTCTGTTAAGTTACAATACGGTGAAACTTAGTTATACCATGTATATAAAGCATAAAAGTATATTAAAAACACATTTCACATATTTTAGTGAACAAAACTTAACTCATAATATAAAAACAGAATTAGCCTTAAACAGTTTACACCAATATTTTTATACTAAAAGGGTAGAAAGGATATTATTTATCTATTATACATATATAATAGATAGATTTAGGTAGATTTCCGGTTCCAAACTATTAACATTTGAAAATATAAAGAGACCAGGATTTTACCAATTTTCGTGAAGCAAATAAAATATAAAACAATACAGTAGATTAAGTGTAAATTGTTTTAAGTAAAAATAAATAAATTAAATATTATGGATCAATCTGATTGGCCACATCAAAATAACATAACAAAAAAAGAAGTAAGTAACCAAGAAGTTGCATTTGTTTTTTTATTACGGTACATCCGTAGAAACTAAAAACCTTATTAAGAGTCTATATAGTTACGGCGTTCAAAGAAGCAACAACCACGCTCCTGAGTTTCATGAGAGTTCATTACAAAAAAAAATGTAAATTTAAAGTAATAATTGTTAATTTGTGCTAAGTAAGCAATAATACCAGTGTGAATGGTCTAGAAGCAGAAAGAACTGCATTAATAAGTGTTTTCGTCATTTTTACAAGTAAGAAGGGCTTGGTACAAGTGAAAGGCTTGGTAGCGTGGGACGCTACCAAGCCAGTAGAAGAAATTTGCGGACAAGAAAAGGAAATAATTTGTCATAGTAATTAAAGTGATAGAAGATTACAAATACAACAGCAGTAAGTTATACATTTGAGGATGAATAAATCCCAAAGCAGAGATTCCAGCGAAGATAGTCAGCATTCCAGAGGCAGTTTAGTGACATCCCGCTAGATGACACCACCACCCAGCAGCATTTGCTTTTTAGTTCGTGTACCAGTGATACCAAAAAAGTGATGTTTTGTGCGTGGTGATAAAAGGATTGACATACTTTCACAAGGAAATAAACAATTCAAAATTTTCTAGTATTAAGAAATATTGTGTTAGAGGACTTGGTCCCATGTAATAGATTTAAGTTACGTAGGTTTTGTCGAAGGATACGAATAAAGTTCTAAGATTCTGTTTATTTTTATTAACCATATCTGATAATAAAGAAAATTTCAGGAAATATTTTTAAACTAATACAATTTGAGCTTCACTAAAATTTAATAAATTTAATAAAATTTTGCATCCTATAAAATTCATTATTTTGAGTCAGTAACTCCATCTTACAGATAATCTTTTAAATAAATTTATATAAGAGACCTAATTGGACCCCTCTAAGCCTACAGAATGCCCATGACTAAAGTGATCCTTCAATTAAAATAAAAATTAGTGTTAATAGAACTGGCGCCCATAAAACAGAGAAGCATTCAATAGGGAAGAAAATAGAGTAAGTATTCTATAATCAGATTAAATGTTTCTCCATCATGTTATTTCAATATAAAATATATTTATTACAAAAGCCCAAAACATATTACATATATCACAATTATCTCATCAAGGTAGCGCTTCATAAATTCATACTGTTCAAATTAGCAACCAACGTAGGGATATATAAAATCTCTAATTTTCTTAATCTAAAATTTTATTTATTACAAATTATCTCACCAACGAGGGCTTCTTAATACATTTATAACAATATTGGCTCACCAATGTGGGACCTTATAAAACCATATATTACAATTTTATTATCCCAACGTGGGGTTTCATAATACCATACATTACAATTTTGGCGCCCAACGTGTGGCTTAACACATTCATCACAATATATATAGCAAGCCCGTTCGGCCCAGAAATTTATGGGTGCTTTAAACCCGGTTATGAAATTATATTCGTCACTGCAAACAGATGCTGACTCGTAATGAGGAAGCTGGGACAATAGTTTGAAACGTATTAGACAAGGACAGACCACAATGGTTCAACTGGAGCGGGTATAAAATTAGAAGATTTTACCAGAGAATTTACTTATAACTACCTGCAATTTATAGAATTTACTTTTAAGCATCTGGAATACTGAGGATTTGCATTTTTGCAACTTTCATTACTCCCTTTCATTTCTAAATAGACCATAGTAAAATTTTCCGGTAATAATTTTACCGGCACTTGGGATATTATAAGTCAACATTCTATAACGCAATTTTTTTTAAGGCGTATATGCCGGTACATGAATAATAAATCAGCAGAGTCGGCAAAAACAGGAGGCGCGAAACACTGGCGTGCATGGCCTTTTTATAGAGCTTTTTGGTTTAACAGCCACTTTGGTATAATGGAGACGGCTATCAATTTAGCGGTTTTTTGCGGCAGCTTGCCGCGACCGCACACACGCTCCTAAGTGGCATAATAACGGCACTCCTCAAATGGAGCCAATTAGCTATATATTATTCATTAAACGCTCTTTGAGGTACCTTCGATATACTATCAAAGGCTTGCACGGTTTTAATAATGCTTCAATGGATATCCCCGTGCAAATAATTATCAAAGAGCGTAAACAAACATGAGCTCCACCGCTTCTTAGTTCTCGTTAGGGTAACTATTATCGTAGATTTAGGAAGTAAGGGAAAGTCGGGAAAGTCGGGAAAGCGGCATAGTCAATCTTTAGGCATGCCTAATGGCCTTGTAGATGCACTCGGAAAATTCAACTTACGCGCACTTCGAAACCGCGAACGTAATACCTAACACTTTTTATTTAAAAAAAAATGGAAACCTAAAGAGTAACAAATTTCAAATTATTATGGGGTAAAGTGAAATACTATATTAATATATATATATATATATATATATATATATATATATATATATATATATATATATATATATATATATATATATATATATATATATATATATATATATATATATATATATATATATATATATATATATATATATATATATATATATATATATATATATATATATTTATATATACAGGGTGAGGCAGTTTTTTGTAGACAAACTTTAACAGGGGATAGAACGCACGTTTTTAAAAAGAAAAGTGCCTATAAATATATGGCCGATCTAGCTTCCTAAGGAAGATACAGGGTGTTAAAATTTATTTTTTTTTTACATTAATGTGTAATATTTTCTGAACGGAATGATATATTCACTAAATATTTTACACATATCTTAACCTGCATAGGATCAACATGTTGTATTGTTCCTGTCGAAAATACTATAGTGGATGTTACTTTTTTCGGGTACTTCGACTATTCTGCATAATAGAACTTCTTTTTCGTACGCCACTGACATTATCTGATACATATTTCTGAAATAACGGCCCCTTAGTAACAATTTTGATCTCTTGTAATTTTGCTCTAACTATGACAGTTTTCGAGATATTGGCCGTTGTTTCTCTGACAGTGTAATGTCGTTATTATAATTTTTTTTTCTCGAATTTTCTTTGTAAACGGCATGTTACACTAATTAAAATCTGGCAAATCACATAAAATAACTTTTTAATCTTAAAAATAATAATTAATAACAGTGAAAATATTCAAGATGAAGCAAAATTGTTTGTAGATAAACTTGTAATACGTCAAACTGTCGTTTCAAAATATGACATAATGCTTACTTGTTTTCCAAGGAGTATAATATTTTGTTGCAATTATTACGTACAGTTACAAATACGCTAGTTTTAAATGGAAATTATTTAGCAAACAACAAAAATTGAAACAGAAATTGGTACATGCACAAGTTTAATAAAACTTAAAGGAAATTTTTAAGACTTTTGGCAACTGCACAATAATCTATTGTATTGTAAGTACATTTGTAATTTAACAGATTTCAACATATAAAAGTATTGTATTTGAGTAAGGCTTGATATAACAAATATTTATTTTGACTACATTGGAAAAAGATAAAGAATAAGAGATTTCGGCTTTTTAGAATCCTTAACACACCATATTTAGGTAGGTTTCGTTGAAAGAATTAAATATTTAGCCGATA
>CAXKVY010006821.1:0-30473 GCA_964058915.1 Tetropium fuscum | reverse complement strand
GTTTTCAACGTTACGTCTGTTGCGTGTTTTTCCTAGAGTACTGAGAGGTTTACCAAGTCGACTCATCCGAGGAAGACTGTACCAACAAAATTTTTTGCGTTTGGCAGTTAGGCGCCTAAGAATTGGAATACCACAATATCTTTCAGCGAACAGAGTTCTAACTTGAATATAACTTTGCACGTGAAATTTATTTTCCAATTGAAACTATTTTACATCGAGTTTTATATCGAGTACAGTCTTCCCCGTTCTTCCAAGAGGAAGTATCATTGTATCTTGAGATAGTACAGTTTTCGTATTTTGAGGTTAAGGAAAGTTAGGGTACTTTGAAGAAAGGTGAGTAGGTATAAAGTTGTGAAGCGTATGAAAATATTTATTTAAGTTAGTGTAAGTTTTATACATAAGTATCGAAATATACTCGAGAGGTACTCAACTAGTGTTAAATTTAGTAAATAAAGCTGCCAAACTCGAAACAGATTCTTAAGATGTACATTGTTCAACAGGTTAATTTCTTCTTAATATAATATCTAGAAATGTGATTAATTATTTATATATTTTTTTAGAAAACACTTCTGGTAAACTTAACACGAAATAAGCTACAGTTGCTAATATCGGAAGGCATTAGATTTGTTTTAAAATAACCTAAGTACATATTCATATCGTAAGATTCATTTATTTTTGTTTTCAGAAACAGAACGAACGAATACAGTAGTTAACGAAGATGTGTCCGATTTAGAACACGATAAAAGCAAGAGTACTATTGTGGTGCTGACCTTGCAGGGTCGGCACGTAAGGTAATCTACCAGATTACCGTGTCCGTTAAACTACTTCTGAATGAAACCACGGTAGGAACACTTCAACAACGGTTTATTGGAAACCAATATATTGGTACAGTGATTACAGCTTAACAGCACTTAATTGAATAATGTGTGAGGAATGGTTATATGATAATTACTGCATAATGAATAACGATTAATGTTTAATTAATTAGGTGACCTAGTTACTGGGATTTATATAACGTTTACCTAGGTCAGTACACTGAGTATAGTTGACCTAGATCTTTGGTTATTTACTAAGCTGACCTTGTACCATTCTTGTGTCAGCAAGTTGGTTTAAAATCCCGTAGGCATTTTTCTCGACAACATTATTTTCATATCGGCGATGAACAGAAACAAATTTGCAAAATTATGTTTTTAAGAACCCTTTGCATTTCGCAGACTTGGGTAAATATAGCATTAGCTAATATAAATGAAACTAGAGTTTTACAATCGAATACCTGTGGAAAATATAAATTTAAACCTGTGCGACTACATAAACTTATTCCAGACATTGCAGATAGTATGAGAAAGCACATAAAGTTGTTTCCATCGGTGCCCTCACATTACATTCAGAAAAGAGGATGTATCTTGAGGAAGGCTTAATCATCCAAAAAATGTATAGACTCTACACAGAATATTATGATGGTTGAATAGCTATTCATGTAACCAGTTGGGAAAAGTACTATTTTGTGTAACGAGCATATCTCTGCGGAACGAGCGCTAGCGAGTTCCGCAAAAGGATGCGAGTTACACAAAATAGTGTTTCCCATCGTGTTTCATATAAGATTTTTTCTAATTTTCACCAATTTTATATTTTATGAGAAGAAATCTATGAATTTTATACGTTTAAAAACAATCCAGTAGGTTGGAACGGTGTGACAGACAGCCTGTCACTTTCATAGCTTGTCAGGTCTAAATAACCTACTATGTAATGAACTTTACACAACCAGTTGCATAATATGTGACTTTTCGTAACTGGTTGTGAAAAGTAAGACGTTTACTCACAATCGGTTAGTAATTTATGGATTTCTAACCTTTGAAGTAATCGGGAAGCGACTTATTACTTACTTTACTTTCCCAGCTAGCCGGGAAAGTACTTTCCCGGCTAGCATCTGTCACTTTTTTTACCTGGAAATGTCAATGTCATTTTTGATTAAAAGATGGTTTAGAAAGAATAGAATCCACTCAACATTTATTTAATTCAGAAACAACAACAACAATAACAAAAAGAAAACTATTTGGAATTATAAATATTAATAGTTACATTGGAATTATGATTACTATTAACGGTTAAAGTAAGACCGTGTTGCTCAAAATTATGAGTTTCAGAAATAGATGAAGACGCCGACGTTTCTGGATTTTCTACATGAGACAACATATTAGCAATTTTTATTTGTCCATGTAATGAATTCTCCACATATCCCTCTGCTACGGTGTTGGATTTCCAACCCCCCAACTTTTTCAACTGTAGGATGTCTCCACCTGTATTTGCTAATAATGTTGCTGAAGTACGTCTAAAACAATGTCCAAACCTAAATCAATCCTAAAACAATGTCTAAAACAATTTTCCAGCTATAAATAAGTTGCTATTTTTTTGGGAAAACTTCCTATAGCATTATGCCCAAAAGGCTGTCGTGTAATTTTACCAAATCTTATTTGTAAAAAAAGTCTATCAGAGTCAATGTTATTACGAAGATCACAGTATTGCTTTATTATATTTATCCATTCCGATTTTGTAATTACAAATGTACGGGAAGAGTAGGTTTTTGTGACAGGAATCACCATTATAATTCGATTTTCTAAAATATCCAGGTCACTTATTTTCATTTTTAAAAGTTCATCGCACCTACAGGCTCCGGAAATGCCAATAATTAAAGCAACCTAAAAAAATTTAATACAACATATATTTAATATGCACTAAATAAATTAAAATTACCTTTTGAGGAAGATATTCTATCGGGGCATTGTTTAAAAATGTATCGATGTCTGCTTCAGAAAAAACACTTGACTTTTTAGCTTGATATCCCACATTCTTCCTTTTCAAAAATGCCTTCAATTTTGCGTAATTACTAATATCAACATTATGCCTAAAGTTTAATACTGCTCGCAACATCGAATATCTTGACCATAATGTGGAGGCTTTACTTTGTTTGCTTATTTTACAAAAATAAGCAAGAAGTACCGTCTCAGAGGTATGCTGCACACCTTTAGCCACGCACCATTTACTGTATGGTTCATAGGTGTTTTCATACCTCTCCCTGCTTTTTTCAGGAATTATTCCTTCAGTAGCTCTCTCTGCAGCTACCCGCACTTCTGGTGGCGTACAATCAAATTCACTATCAGACATTTTTGTAAAATAAACACAATTTGATTATATGTACAATTAATGGCGTCGTGTATCGCCTAAATGTCAGATTCCACAAACTTGTTTTGTTACCTAGCAACGATCTCACAGGTTACTTAAAATAATTCATCTTATCACATAATGAAAATGGATACAGATATTTGAAACGAAATTATTATTGGTAGATTGTGAGTATTAGAAATTCATAAACTACTAACCGATTATGAGTAAAATAGTATACAAACCTCGCGGGAACTCATTCTAGCCTCGCGTCTGTAGTTTACCTCGGTGCTTTGCACCTCGGTAAACTACCTTGCCGCTCGGCTGAAATAGAGTACTTTCCCGCTCGGTATGTAATGTACTATTCCTAACGTCAAAGGGTTTGGAAAAGTCTCACTTTACATGTCAAAATTAGAAAAAAAATATTGCACAACTTGCATCTTCTCGTCAGTACAGAGATATATTTAATACTGAATTTAATATCAGCTTTTTTAAACCCAAAAAAGAGACCAGTGCGACGTGTGCGACGTGTTTAATTGATAAGACTTTGTGTGTATCTTGTTTCGGTCTCTAAAATGTTTTACCAAATCCCCAATCAAATGTAAGCGATTTTCATTATAAAAGTATGTCACATCCAACTTATTCTATGTCACATCCAACTTATTCAATATGTTACTGTTGTGTATGGCATGAACAGATTGTGAAACGAGGTTCAAACGAAATTATTGCTGGTTGCCTGTGGCAGTTTTTAGAGGCTCAAAAACATAAGGGAATTAAAATATTTACTTTATATTCGGATAACTGTGGCGGGCAAAACCTAAACCACATCATATTTTCAATGTTGTCTTATGCAGCCATATATTTTTAAAGTAGTATTACACATACATTTTTGGAGTAAGGTCACATCCAAAATTAAGGAGATAGCGTATATGCTGTTATCTAAAATTCATAAAAACGTCAATATGTTTTGTATGTACCTGAACGATGGATTACTTTAATTAGAATTGACACCAAAACTGTCAGATAACTGTATATTCTTTAACAGAAATATCACAAGAAGATTTCATAGATTTTAGAAGCCTTGCTGCCACCTAAAATATATAATGCCATTGGAAAATATATAATGAGAAAGGAATGGTCAAATCAGTCAAATAAAAGAAACCAGTACTTCTTATAATACACCGAATGTCGTCATTTTTAAGTATGATCTATGTTCAGATTCTAAAAGGTACTATGAAATGAACTTTACACAACCAGTTGCGTAATATTTTACTTTTCGTAACTGGTTGTGAAAAGTAAGACGTTTCCTAACGCCAAAGGATTTTGAAAAGTCTCACTTTACGTGTCAAAATTAGAAAAAGTTCATTAGATAGTAGGTTATTTAGACCTGACAAGCTATGAAAGTGACGAGCTGCCACACCGTTACAACCTACTGGATTGTTTTTAAACGTATAAAATTCATAGTTTTCTTCTCATAAAATATAAAATTGTAGAGAAATATATAATATAAAATTAGAAAAAATCTTGTAAGAAACACGTTGGGAAACACTATTTTGTGTAACTCGCATCCTATTGCGGAACTTGCTAGCGTTCTTTCCGCAGAAATCTGCTCGTTACACAAAATAGTACTTTTCCCAGCTGGTTACAGAAATAGCTATTACACAACCAGTTGCGTAATATTGTACTTTTCGTAACAGGTTGTGAAAAATAAGACGTTTCCTAACGTCAAAGGGGTTTGAAGAGTCTCACTTTCTTTAAATGTCAAAATTAGAAAAAATATATTAATATGTAGAATTGGCAATGTAACTTTAAATTTGACTTTTAAAATAATAAATTGTTTTCAAACATTTACTGATACGGTTTCCCAAAAATCTAAGTAAGACATGTGTCAGGGCTTAACATGGCCGAAATTGTATTGCACCCTATGAGACGTCAGTAGTTTATTGCAACAACATACGTCGCGTGCAGAGGCTTCTAGAAATTGACCAAAAACAGCAAACGTAGTGCGTAAATTGATGCATACATACGCCAAGATAGCTGAAAAAGACTATACCTACATTATAATGCATACATGAATACATTGGCATTGTTGATACTGCATTAAAAATTCCGTTCTGAAATTTTCAAAAATCAAAATTTAGTGTCACTTTTTTTAAATGAAAATTGTGCCTCTTTTTAAAATTAAATTCGCATAAAATCAAAAACTAAATATTTCACTTTAAAAAAATTACCTTCTTATTTGAGACATAGAAAAATACATTATCGCCAAATTGCATTAAAATCGAATTATTTTATGGGAGATAAAAAATAAATAATTTAAAAAGAATGATATTGTAGTTTTTCCCAATAATTTTAAGATTGTGTTGAAAAGCCGTAATATTTGTAAATCTTTCAATTATCTACAATCTTTACATTTAACTTTTTTCGATAGGAGGTCTAGTTTCGCCGGAAATCGTAAAAAGTCACCCCTGAAAACACTCATTTGTCTACCCCATCCTAGTTCCGGTTTATATAACATTAATCCTAAATTTTGGGATCATCCATATCAGTACTGCTATGAATTTTTTTGGAAAAAATAAATTGCCGCTGGACTATTTTATGCTTTTGTAAAAGTAATTTTCATGTTACCAAAAATATGCAAAGGGCCAAGTGAAAATTTTGCATAGTAGTTTCATGAAATAGAGCCCTGACTGCATTCTTCTTCTACTACGGGGTTATTTGCCGTGCCGTTGAGGAAGATACGCCCCAGGCCGAATTTATCGGTAGGCCTTACTGAGGGAAGCGACATTCCTCGGGCAGATAAAAGAAATGTGTGCGAATTAATGCACGTTTCCGTTGGCGCTAGTATAAATATGATGGCCTCAAAGGCGAATACATAACGTTTTATACGGGAATAAATGAGACGATCCCGATAAAATTGGCGGTCGTGGTAATAATTTTTATGTGTACGAGTATAAGGAAATAACTATCATCGACTTGCCTAAACGAATATATCGGAAAGATGGGCATGAGATAATAACGAAAAGATGCGGCCGTTGAAATAAAACATGTGCCTGGTGAGGTACCGGACTGAGAGGATACCGAGTGACTCAACAAACCACCGACATATTGCAATATTTCAAATCAACCACCGCATTAACATTAAACAATATATATATATATATATATATATATATATATATATATATATATATATATATATATATATATATATATATATATATATATATATATATATATATATATATATATATATATATATATATATATATATATATATATATATATATATATATATATATATATATATTGTCCAAATGGTAATTTCAAATGACAGCTTATGTCACATGTAAAGCCACCTCACAATGCAAAAAGATATTACCTTAAACATTTCGAGAAGTATATAAATTCAAAAAGCATTGTAATGTAACAATAATAGTAAGTATTTATAATAATTAAAATGTGATATAGATATTTTAAAAACAAAGGGAAAGTGCATAAAACAAAACTTCTTGAGTGAATAAAATCTAGTGAACAAATAAACAGGAAACAAGTATACATTTACAAGTGATAAAAACAATTTATTGATAAGCAACGAGTTGGTTTCAAGAAAGAAGCGTGTAAATTGGTTTTTTACAGTTTTTTCATCGTAAAAAGGTACATTAATTAAGAAAAAAAGGATATATCTACTCACAAGAACTACGAGGACTTGGGACATGTGCAGCGAGCAGACGAGGTTTCAGATCGCCATAACAACTTTTATTAGTTAGCAGATGTAGCAGAATTCAGAGGGATAGTGTACAAGCAGTCCATAGTTTTCACCCCCAGCGAGGAATCAAGACCTACAGTAACATCATAATGATAAAAGGGTACACCTTACAACATATATCTAATCAGATATATAACGCTAGTTAATTAAAAAAAAGTACTTGAATCGTAAAACTATATATCTATGAATAATACGCATATAAAGTTTACTTACCAATATTGAGCTCCAAAATACAGATAAAATCTTTGAAAACTTCTAAATAAGCACGCACATATTTTATTGTGTGTATCATTTAATTTTAGGTTAGGAAATCTAGATAATTCAGTAATATCGATGTTAACAAGTAATTTAGTTTTAAAGCATTTTCCTGCAATTATTTATTTCCTTTAACACATAATCTACGATACACAATACACACAAACGGAAGGTTTGAGGCTTAGATACGATCCAGAATCGTTAATAAGAAAATATGTAGATGGAGTTATGTGTACTGTAGAATTTTATATATAAATTTATTAGGCAATATATTTAAATATAAGTAACATACATCGAAAAATCTCAATTGCTATACAAATGTGTATAATTGGTTAAATATATAACAGTATAATTATCTAATCGAAGGTAATTTTATTTATAAAAGGTTATAAATAAAATTTGTTAAATTTGGGTAAGTTGTATGTATTGTGTTTGTGGTGAATGTATATTTTATGCTGTTTTGCCCTTGCGATACTAGTACATCTGCACTAATAATAAAATCCGATATTACAGACAGTAAAAGGTAGCGAGACTCCATAAAAGTGAAATGATAATAAAGTAAAATATATAAATTTTAAATATAATACACAATATAACCAGATAGAGACATAATATAATCAATAATTATAATAAAATACAGAATAATTCCTGAAATCCATTAATAGCTGGATGACCAGCATGCTGGGTGACAACAGCAAATCAACTTGAAATATTAAAATAAATTACTAACTAATTTGAAGAATACAAATAGGTAGGCATTCGAAATATTAAATTGTAAAAATCTATAATGAACATTTATTATTACACTGGCTAAGAAGTGACGTCAAAATAATAGTGTCGGGCAATGAACTAATAACATATAGTGAACTAAGAATTGCCAGATTATATGGTATATACCTATTGAAACATTATAATATATCTACTACCCAGGTAGATAACAAAGAAGCTAGGATAAAGAGTCTTTTATTGATTAGCAACCAAGAAAATACGAAGCAGAGAGGATGGTGAAATTTGTTTATTTTTTTTTTATTAAAAATAGTATTTAAAATCGGTGTAATTTAAATTCAAAGGTTTACGTGTGGTTAGGTTAAGGAAAGCCATGAATCAAGTTTTGTACGAGCAGTTCCAGAATTGTTCCTGAGAGATGGTGTATTTATTCAGTAGCGTTTACCCATAAAGCTTCCTCAATGGATTGGAAAATGCTACAAACACAAAACTACATACCCAGAGGTACCTTTTCACTTACATAAAGCTAGCTTACTATAAATATAAATAATTCGTAAAATATAAAGTATAACAAACTTTGAACAAACGATAATAAGTACTTACCACATATAATTTCGTGCAAATTGAGCCGCATATGTTAATAAAAACCATTAATTCGGTTTTATAGATCACACACATATTTATAGTCGCCATGTTTGTTTAAAATATAATAATTTCTGTAAAAACTTGTATAGAAAACACGTCAAACAGCAATATGTAGTAAAGCCTATAGGTAATGTTGCCTATATAATTTTTCATAGAACACATGGTAAGTGTTTAGTAAGTGTTGCCTATAATAATTATTCATATTATAATACATTGTTATTGTATATTAAAGTAAAATAATATCTATAGCTGTCTTCAATTAAGTATTTCTTATTTATTAATCTATATAATAATATCTCTTTGTATGAATAGAGAATACGTATTTCCAAGATTGATATATTAACTATGTTTCCTATTTCTTTTTATAAAACTACTGTGCTCCTTGATAATCTTACTTATACTTCCTATTTCTGCATTTCTTGTAATAAATCTATATATCTTATAATAAATTTATATATCTTAACGTCTTGTTTGAATATTTATACTGAGTGTTCTATCAGCATCGTCCCAGAATCGACTACTAAGGTGAGACTATAACTTCTAACTTAATTAAAATTTGCCTGCAAGCTCCTTATTAGTTTTCTATGTCTGTCATACGAAATCAGTTGGTAGTTGATTATTTTGTTGGTCTAAATTAAACACAGTCATTTCAATTACATCAAAAATGTTAAAACTTTATATTTCGCAAATGTAAAGATTTTCATCATATCAATCCAATTACACAGTTATATTATGCGTATGTATTTAATAAAATCAATTTTGCTTCCTCCATATGAAATCCCCAGTACAATGTGTACATTAACCGTTTGGAGAGCATACAGGATAAATCTATTAGGTTTTCATCGTTTAAAACTAATTTCAACTTTTCAAACACCCATGGTAAAATGAAACACATATAATGAAGCCCGAGTACAATTTAATCTTTTACGAGAATCTCTAGAGAAATTTCAAGTACTAAGTGTTATATGTGGATAACATTTTTGGTTTAAATCCGTTGGTGTACCCAAATGTTGAAATAAATAAGTAAATAATTAAATAAATAACTTAATAAATATATAAATACAAAAAGGTTAATAAGTAAATATTTTTTTCAAATATTTGAATCATTTGGTTCACTATTCATCCCGACCCCCATCGGAATGTTTCTTATATGCCTAATTATTCTTATATGCTGCCACTTGGACCGACACCTTGATATCTTAAAAATAATTAAAAAGTCATAGCAGTTGTTATTCTTAATAGAGTCTATCTATTATGTAGGTATATTATAAAAATAATATTGTTTGATTTTCAATAATTTTTGTTTCCCTTTCAAGATTATCCATTTTTGTTCTTATTCCCAGAGTATTATTATGGACTTTTCGAGGCCACCCGTACGACGTATGCTGTAAAAGCGGAAAAACATATCGGGTATGAAAACAGACCGAAGTGGCGACTTCCTTTCTTGCCCCAATGCCGAACGAAGGCGGAGGATATATAGATAAAAAAAAGTATATATTTCTGTTGGCATCGCCGCGATCACGATATTTTATTATACGGTTTCCTCCGCATTAACAAAAAAAGTTGGAATCCTAGGCGGCATCGATATGTCGAAGCTTACGTTCAAGTTAGTCTTATAAGAAAATACAGCACCACCTCTAACAATAGGATGGCGCTGTCGGGTTTCTTGTTTGAGGAAGGGCTAATTTCCCCCTTAATGCAAAGGTTAGGCTAAATCTAATCTGGCATTATACTCCGGATTCGATTAAAAGTTCGGCGGGACTTAGTTGCGAAGTCGGCACTGTATTCATTCGCGGCGTATTTGTTAACATTTATAAAATTCAGGAGGATAGCAGAGAAACTCCCTCCGTCCCGAGACTTATCATGAATGTATGTATGATGCCAAAAGTTCGAACAAGTTATAATAATACAGGCTGCGTACTGTCTTCGCTCAAACTTGGCCGGACTTAATCCTGTCTTAGATAAGGCTAACTTCACACCGGCTCGGCGTCAGCGCTAAGCTACTGGATTATTCATAAGTTTAAGCTAGTTTTGCAACTCACTTTCCCCAACAGCTGCCGCGCACCGAGGCCCACGGAATAATTACGGGCCTATTTTACTGCGGGACACTACTAGATTTTCAGAAATACGCTCTTGGGTAGAGAATCTGAGTACTTTATTTTTAGGCCATCGTCAAGACCTAAAGTATAGGCTTTTATATACTCGTAGGTGTAGTCTGCGCTTCAGATTTAGAAAATGGAAAATAAATAAAATTTGAGTAAACAGTTTAATAAAAAAATTTATTTTGTTATAAAATGTAAAATATTACGTAAATACGTTGACGGCCGGCGACGACGGACCTTAGGTCACTGTGCGTGATGTAGCGCCTCAATTGGGGCCCTAACAATTACTCGCATTTTTTAGCCACAGCATTGCTAGACGTTGTTTGTTTTTGTAGTTTTTTGTTTGGTTTTTCGGTTTTTGGTTTTGGTTTGTTTTTGATAGATATTTGCGTTTTGGTCCACAATAAGCTTATTTGCGACTCATGGAACTCGTAAATATTAATATATTTTTTGTATCTTAGTTATTATTGAAAATACATAGTGACGCAGGAGGCACAACCACTGATCACAGAGTGTCCGTCAACGTGTTATGAACATGACATATCTGTCAAAATGAAAGTTATCTTTTGCAAGACGATGATGGTTTGAAGGATACGAGAACGCCGCCAGCGTCCTATATGAAAAATAACACAGCATATTTAAAAATTCTAGACAAATTGGAAAAGTTATAGAATACATACTTCTGTTTATGTTGCGGAAGCGAGCAAGAAATACAAATTTTCAACGCCGTGGAGCATGTATTTCATACTGAAAGCCATGTTGTTAGTTAAAGACACGGATCTCATAAATAAAGTAGAATACCGATTGGTCCGTTCTTAAGGGTATTTGTGAGATTTGTCTCGATTGTCACGTTGTTGCAGGACCCCTCACAGTTGATGCACAGATTTGTGTAATTGAGGCCTGTTTTTTTTCAGCTACATTTTTTTGCGCAGATCTTGACCAGACGCAGCAGTTTGGCAGGAGTAGGGTCTTGCAGAGAAGTGATCGGTTCCAGGCAATTGGAATGGCAATGTTGCTCGTTTTCAACCCCAATCTTCGACATTTTCTCTACCCCCAGCCATTGCTTCACAGGGTGATACCCCATAAAACTGTGCTGAGAGGCTGAAGGAACTGATGTAGTAGCTGGTAGTGCACCTATTTCTGATGGGACCTTTTTTTTAAATCTTGGCATTGAGCAACGCTCATTCAGCCATTACAAAATATCTTACGACCTAAGCTAACCTGATCTGTTACTCAAATGAGACCATGTAAACCCCCCCACAAGCAGTAACAGGCTGGGACACTCGTTTCACATTATCTTAACCACTTTTCATGACAACACAGGATGTATCTCTATTAGTGGGGCAAATATATAAAAGGACAGGCATGATACAAAGTTAAACTAAAGTATTCCTAAAATAACATTTTCATATTTTAGATTTACCAATCTAATAAAATTAAAAAATATATTTTGTAAATACTAGTTGTCGATAATAATTTCGGAAGACTAATATCATTTAGTGTTAATGGTATTCTTTTGAGGATTAAATTCCTCATTAAATAATCAGTTGTGTTGACATTGTGTCCACAGGCGAATAACCAGTGGTTAATGTCACCAATAGACAAGTTATCGCAATTGAATAAAGGTGAGTCTGCTAATTTTATTTTATATAGTTGTGATCTATAAGTTCTATGTCCAAAACACGCTATAGTAAGCACAGATCTTGAAACGTTGACTTAATATAATTATCTTCCCATAGTTCTCGGCATTTTTTATGTAATACAGAGATATTGTCAGTTGATGGTTGATGGTCATGTGTTGCGTTCCAGTGCAGCTCTATGAGCATATTGGTTAGAAATTTCGTTACTCATGATTCCCCCATGTCCTTTGACTCATAGAAGTATGACATTACATCCCATTTCTGCCAATTCCGCCAATTCCATTATGACGTCTATGATTTCAGCGCTATATATATATATATATATATATATATATATATATATATATATATATATATATATATATATATATATATATATATATATATATATATATATATATATATATATATATATATATTAGCTTTGAAATTCTTTGCTATTCATATTTATTTTGTGAAAAGTAATCTTGGGTTTGTAGCATTTCATTACATAGAAATAAGCAACTAGACGAATAAGAAAGAAAACACACTTACCAGTACTATATCTGGACACACATACGGAAATGAATCACTATGCATATGAAAATGAACCACTTAGAAGTTGTACAAGTTCTTTCACCTTTCTTGAGGATCTTCAGAGCAGTATACGATTTATTTCATTGATCATTCATACTTGAATTTAAATTACCAATACACCAACACTTGCAGTGACGTTTTATGACATTAGTTTTTGACGGAACTCATTCTTAGATTACACAAACCTAGTCTACTATTTATATTTGTTCTATTTGAACATATTATATATAAAAGCATTAGGCATACAGTTATCCAGAAGATGTTAAACTTTAAAATGCATAAAATCTTGTTGAACCTATTGAAAAACAACTACTTTTTCCAACTATATGCGGGAAAATATTGAATTATATATACAATAGAGTTCTGAAGCATTCAAAGAGGGAGTGATACAGAAATTGCTTGCTTAGTCAAAACTAAAATCATTTGTTGGTTGTATGTATTAATTGTTTCTTCGAAAATTCTCGAAAAAAATCCAATTTTCACCCTGGATATATTTATTAGCTTTGAAATTCTTTGCTATTCATATTTATTTTGTGAAAAGTAATCTTGGGTTTGTAGCATTTCATTACATAGAAATAAGCAACTAGACGAATAAGAAAGAAAACACACTTACCAGTACTATATCTGGACACACATACGGAAATGAATCACTATGCATATGAAAACGAACCACTTAGAAGTTGTACAAGTTCTTTCACCTTTCTTGAGGATCTTCAGAGCAGTATACGATTTATTTCATTGATCATTCATACTTGAATTTAAATTACCAATACACCAACACTTGCAGTGACGTTTTATGACATTAGTTTTTGACGGAACTCATTCTTAGATTACACAAACCTAGTCTACTATTTATATTTGTTCTATTTGAACATATTATATATAAAAGCATTAGGCATACAGTTATCCAGAAGATGTTAAACTTTAAAATGCATAAAATCTTGTTGAACCTATTGAAAAACAACTACTTTTTCCAACTATATGCGGGAATATATATATATATATATATATATATATATATATATATATATATATATATATATATATATATATATATATATATATATATATATATATTGTGAAAAATGAATTTAACACTGCTCTTAATGTCCCACTGTTGGGGGACAATTGTAATGTATACAATGTGTGAAAATGAAAGTATTATTTTAAGGATTTGATAATTGAGATAAATACAGTGACTACACAGCGAATAAACACCTGATAAGATTTCAGGATACTTACTTTGTCTCTTCCCTATTGCAACCTTCCCATGGGCACCAGTTCTATGAACACTTATTTGTAGTTGGAGAAGGCTACACTGATAAGCACGAGTCCTCTATCGTCAATAAGAGAGGGTTCAATTAGGCCTCTATTTTATAATATTTTAACTTAAAATTTTAAATTATTTTAAAATGGTCATTGGATCTATGATACTTAATATTAATATTGAGATTAAAATAATACAGCAGAAGTTGTATAGGACTAATTTTATTTGTATATAAATGGAAGTATAATTGTCACTATGACAATTGCAATGCACAAGTACGAAATTTATATATATATATATATATATATATATATATATATATATATATATATATATATATATATATATATATATATATATATATATATATATATATATATGTAAATATATATATAAATATATATATAAATATATATATATATATATATATATATATATATATATATATATATATATATATATATATATATATATATATATATATATACATATATATATATATATATATATATATATATATATATATATATATATATATATATATATATATATATATATATATATATATATATATATATATATATATATATATATATATATATATATATATATATATATATATATGCAAGTTATAGTGCAAATGGAAGACAAAAGGTAATTTAAGTATGGGCCCAGATCTCATGTACTCATATGCACTGGTTTATGTAAAAATTACAGATTTCACAGCGTATAATATCGTGGGTTTTCGATTGCCAACCTCTAAAAATGGTAAAATAAAATCTTTAAACAGTTTTTAAATTTATAATGAAGTTACTTAATTTAAGTTTAGAATGAAGTATAGGCCTTGGATAAATAATTCCCATAATGAATAGAATGGCAAGTATTTTACCGAGAATTTTCATCTTGAGCATCTAGAATCATCCAAACACCGCGGATCAGTATAAAGAGCGGATGTTAAACTTCAGTTTACGGTCCCGCGCACCGCTTTATTTAGATTCGAAAGGTTTAAAATTTAGCGTTCCTTAATTTTCTAATTTGCTCGTCGCCTCTCTCTCCCTAAGCGGCCCTCAAAACATGCTAATGTTCTTAAATGTTAAACCCCGGAATAAGGAGGCTTAAAGTCGATTTTCTCTGTCATTTATTCAAAATTCCGACGTGGAGAATCGAAAGTTCATTTCATTGCATTAAGTGCGAGGCGAGAAAATTAAAGCTGATAGATAATCACAAAAAGATAATTTTCAGATAAACCGATATGTCTATTTATTTACTTATTTGTTTTCCTTCTAGAAATATTGATATCCGGGGGAAAATATTTGAGAATGCAAAGGAATGATCGCAATAGGGAACATTCTCATTTTTTTATTCCATAAAAATGTCCTACCATACTGAAAAATAAGATATGCAAAATATGACCCCTTAATTCCCAGTAATAAATTTGTTATAAATTACTAGAGACTCACGCGCAAGCGAACCGTTTCAAAGCGAACAGGTTCAAAGTCGTGACCCCACATCCTACAATTTACAAACAACGAGAAGACCGATTCGGTCAGGTACGGGCGATTCCAGCACAAAATAAATAAAATTAAAATAAAATGTTGAGATTTACATTAAGTAAGTCAATTATTACATCAATATTTGTTACTATTAGCTTAAAAACAAACCGAATGCAAGGATAAATGTATATAATAAAAGTCCGTTAATAACAGAAATTCGAAGGGATTTTTTTTACATGATATCCATCGCTTATATACATATATTATGATATACATAAGCTACCAGCTCGTAGAAATATCGTGTTCCCTTTGAACGTTGCAGATTATACTCAGAGGGAAGTAAGTTGCCGGAACTTGCACAATAAACGTCAAATTATAACTTTGAATAAAATAATATTTTGGTTAAACTTCAATTAGAGCGAATTAGGAGGCGACTCTCACTTTGTTAGCGGTTGGCTAAAACACTAGGAAACTACAAACTGCTGCCGAATAAGTTTTCTGCGGGCTTCCCTAGCCGCTAAAATTCAACCCCTCACCGTAATAAGCGATGCCATTAGTGTCGATGTAGTGGCTCAATTCCAGCGCTGGCTCCACGGAATCGAAAAGGACCCAACCCGTTCCCGCTTTAGAGCCCAGTTTAATTATTTTCGAGGTATCTGGTGTGTACTCTAAACTAATTAGTATCGAGTGAGTGATGTTTCGTATTACTTATTTGTATGGTATTTACTGAATAAAACTTAAAAAATTATATCAATATTTATAAATAAATTAATTCACATAACCATGTATATCACATATTATACAGGGCGTTTGGTAAGACGACGCCGATCCTACCCTTCTCCACCGCTGGTAAAGAGGACATCTACTACTACAGGGAGAGATCGTTGGCATCTATATGACCATAGTTTAAGTTAATAGATAATCAGTCGTAATGGACTTAATTCTCGCTGTAAATGATAAACGATATCTACACAAACTGTATTGAAACTGAGGATTCTAATGAGAATTCTAGAATGGAGCTGTAATACAGTTTTGTTATTCTTTCTTTCATAAATTATGCTCAGCCTTGTAATTTTCCACCTATGGTGATAGCCCAACCCCAGCCGGTTTATCTAGCAGCTACATACTATGAATGTTGCCAAGTTTACATGGCTAGTTTAAATGCTAAGTAAACGTATTATTTGATTACACGGATAATATTAATATTTTCTTAAAATATTATTAAATTATTAAATATACTTTCTTTAGTTATAAAATAAAAAATTGCAGATTTGAAAAAAAACTCCATTATGAGATGATATATTTACTTACTAAAATAAATGCATTTCAGGTAACTTACCTCTGCGGTCATGCTTACCTGAGTTAAGCCTAACAGAACAATCTTGTAAATACCTGTTTTAATATTCAATGTGGAGAGTGAAATGTTTCCTGCAGATATGGAGACGGAAATTAAAGTTTACTGCCCTGTATGACATCATAGTGGAGTAATTAATGAAAGTATGACTTTTTTAAGTCAACTTAGGATCAATTGGAACCTTCACTTTCTTGTGGAAATCAAATTTGATAACTGACGTAAAATGGACAACTTTTTTAGCTACGTTGAGCCGCTAAACTGTCTGTGTTACGATGAAACAAGGTAGGTATAACCAGTAGCGTAGCTAGGTGGCCAAGGAAAACATATTATTTGGGCCCTCAATTCAACAAAAATCTCAACAAATTTTGAATAGTTTTATAAATAGCACAATGTTATATTTTGTACAACCGTATGCATGGCTGTAATTTTTTGTAACTGATAAAACTATAGTGATAATTTAGGTATAAGTGACACCATGGTTTATAATATACTTATGGTGGCGTCAAATCCCAGCGTTTCTATGTAAATGATATAAAACACTGACGGTTCGCTCATTGAGAAATCGTGAAAATGTCACTAAGAAAACGGACGGGAAATTGCACTTCGCGGCCACTACGGACGAAGAAAAATGCCTGCTTCACGTCCGATGGAAGAAAATAGTATATTATATACCACGAGACTGAAGTAGGTAGTACTTTTAATTCTGAAAGTAAAGTTTTTTTAATAATTTGCCTGGGGGTAAAAAGTAACTACAGTCAATTAAAAGTACTTCAGTCGTAAGGTATATGATATTTTTCGTACTTTAAACCGAAGTTGAAACGTATACATAAAATAAAAACACAGGAACCTTTATAGAAAGAACAGATAATCATTAAGCATATAGCGAGGCAAATAATGAGTCACTGACTGACAAGTTACCATAGTAATGTTGCGTTGTGACAAGATTAATTTGGAGACATTGTTATTGCTAGTGTCATGAATTCGATTATGATATTGCTAAAAGGACAGTCGAAGTAAGTTATATATCTGCTACATTCACCCAGGAAAGACAAGACTATATCTAGGTCTATATCACCAACTGTAACCACATTAATTTAAATATTTAATCAATAAAACACCTATTACATTCTTTTGTTTGTATTTTTTATTCTTCCGGGATTTCCGTCATTATTTCATGCCGGAAGGACAAAAAGTGACACTTCAGCCCTGGTATAACCTGAGTGAAGTTATTACTTCAGTCCCAGAAGTACAAAAAGTGATTGTATGATTACGCTTGATGCCTACCTAGTAGTATTAAAAAAACTTGAACCATAAAAATTTGTTGCGTTTTCTCTACATGTTGTTGTGATCATGAATTTATCTGTGTGAAACATATATAATGTTGATGTTTCGCTAAACGTAGATGAGCGCCCTAAGAATATAGTAGCTAGGAACTGATGGGATATTGAGCTCTATGAATTTTTGTTTTACATCTTGCCGAAATGTCATTATTATCAGAATGCGTCTATTGCAGCAAGAATATTCTATGTAAATGGCAGGAGTGTCCCCAGATGTGTAAAGCATAAGTATATTATTCACGGAGAAATTAATGATACTATTTACCCAGGATGCTGTTTACGTTACGTGCCGAAGGCGAGTAGGGCAAATCGCCCGAGTTGATAATGGCAATTACTCGTAATCGCACGTTGAATACTATGATTTGTCCACGACTATTATATATTTCTTATCTTAATCGAGTTGTTTTTCAGTTATTAATGCGTTTCGACTGATTGAGGTGTAATCTCTTCGCTGTGAAGCAGTCGGAAGCCATCACCATGCGAAAAATACAGAACTGCGAAAAATACTACATTTAGATAAAGTGACATTTAGATAAATTAAGCAAACCACTAACATATGAAAAATAATACTGGTCCAAATACAGGAACCTTGAAATACACCGAATTTTTACTTGCTGAAGACTCCAATTTATATTATATTTGTTGTCTGCCGGTAAGATTAAGAATTTAAAATATTTGGAGCTATAGTACTCATATATTTTGGAGTTTATTAACCACGATATCATGTTGCATACAGTCGAATGCTTTCGACAACTTGCAGAAGATACGTCCTGCAAAATTTTTATTTTCAAATGCCAATATTAACTTTCCACCATTAGTCGTAGATTTACAGGAGTGAAAACAAAATTGACAATTTGGCTACCTTAAAAAAAGTGGCTACCTTAAAAAAATAACAAGTTACTGAAACAGAACATTATCTATTATTGTTCCCAATGTAGATATAATTGATATAGGTCTTCGACTTGTTCATTTCATTTATATAAACTTTTCAAAAAGTGGAATTACTAGATATTTTAAGGCACTCTGAAAAAATGTCACTGAACATACATGAAATAACTAAGTTTCCAAGAGGAATAGTAATAATAATATATTGTACGTAATTAATAATCTTTATATTTATATCTTAATATTTATATTACACATCTTTTCTTTGGTTATTTTTATGGCTATTATTTGCATGTAGTAACTTGGTGTGACGAGACTAATGGGATAAATAATAAATAGTACTTGATATATTTTTGTTGTTTCAAAAGCGACATTTGCAAAACAATTATTTAAGACATTATACCATTTCATGTTGGATTTAAAATATCTTGAATATAAGTTGCTGTCGCCCACAAAAGAAATAAAAGACGATATTTATTTTAAAAAATGCAAAGGTAACTAAAAGTCCATTTTGTAATTTTGTATGTACAGTTTTTCCAGTCATCCAGATATGACAATTACTTTCTATAATTTGTCTATATGATCCTCTTGTCACTGATAACTTGCAGAAATATCTTTACTACATAGCGCGATTTTTGTCTCGGTTCGGGATCGGCCTGTACGTTTCCCTAAGGCCGCGTTGCCAGATTGGTAGGTAATCACTTGCTCATTACTTAGCCTGCACAGTATTTACATACTCTCCATGCCGAATCGTTACTCAGGGGCTTATCTGCAGGCATTTGCGCTACACGATATCCCAGTGAGACGTCCTGATGGCATCCAGCTACTGCCGCTGCCGATGTCCTTAATATATGCCGTCTCCAGATCTTTGCATTATTTAAACATTTCCGCTGAAACAAATTGCCTTCGATTAGCATTTGTTATTCGAGGTATGCTATAGAAGTACCCGCATTACCTTAATTACTTTTGCTCTTGTCTTGCTGCTCGGCGCCAAGGAGAATTTTTCTGGAAAATTGATACCTAATGACAAATTAATTTGAAGAAAAATAACCAAGTCGACAACTATTTTAAGAGTTCTCATAATTACGTTTCAAAAGGACTTCTTCTTCCCCTATCATCATATATAATAAGGGAATCAAAGAATTGTAATTGAATATTCGAAGTATTATTTTATAGGTAAAAACTAGAACAAATCAAATATAATAGACATGATCAAGAAAGTCAACAAAATTCATCATCTTTAATGCAAGAGTTAGAATACAAGGAACCTAAGATGCTAACAATCAAGTAAAGGCATGGATTATCGGTAACAATAAATTAAATTGGAAACTCTTTTATTCTCCCATGTGTGTTTGGTATATGTACCATAATCAGGAACTATACAGTTGTTATATAGTAAATAAATATTTTTATGGAATCCTATATATGTCGACGCCGGTTTCGCTTACAAAGTTACCATCACTATTTTTCCTTGTTTCAGTATCCAAAAACGGCATCCGATAGTTTTTCATACAAATTTATCTTCATCTAATCCATCAGCCTCGCCAATTCTACGTTTCATTCGTACAAGCTGTTATTTATGCTATCCTGTTTCCAATGATACTATATCAACAAAGTATCTAAGAGCATTTTTACGATTTTTAGAGTGTATTATGCGAGAGAAATATCCTTCCAACAAGTGTATTATTCAGTGTCACTTTCCCTATATGTTTTCCGGCATTTCGAGTACCACATTTCAAACCTGGCTAGACACCGTTATGAAACATAATTTACATATTCAAATAACCCACATAGTTTCATGTTTGTTAGAAGTTACTTCAGAGAGGTGCATAAACCGCAGTATATGAGGCAGCCAACAAAGACTTTTAAACGGCGCTTGTTTACCAAGTTTTACCTGATGCATATTCTCGTTTTATAAAGCTAAATGCTAATATTGCACCATTTTCAAGCTATTTAAGACAAGAATAGTCCTGTTAAAATACATAATAAATTGCTTAATAAATACTAAATAAATATTTTTAGACGTAATAGTAATAGTAGTAGTAATATTGTCAAATAATATTGAAAGAGCTTGATTCTTTATAAATGTATATTAACTTTACTAAAAAAATTCATACGTCACTTTTTTAGTCAACCAGAGATCATCCTCCAAGACCCTGAGCGAAATCTTTCTGTAAAATTATTGACATATTGTCATATTTTAGACATTTTGCTTTTATAAGAAATTCGAATTTTATTTTTCGTTTTAAACGAGATGATTATAAAAAAAATGAGCGAGTCTGCTAGTACTCGAGACTGATGTGTAAACATCTCGTATGCGGTAACGGTATGCGGTTTTTTCATAAATATAATTTAAAAAAATTTGTTTTATTTTATATTATATATATTACGTATGTATGTAGATAATTATATTTTAACCCTAACAAAGCACAGAGTGTACGAGTTTTAACAAAGGATATATAGCTGTCATGATGGTGCAGCGGTTCAAGCCGCGAAACAAGGGATCGCTGGTTCGATACATCACATCCTCGTTCACATCAGGATTTTTTTAATAAGCTAGGCGACACAACACAAACACTCCATGGAGGTTGGCGCTGTAAGCGCCATCTGCCAGGAAGTAGCCGAATTAATTTAGAAGGTAAGTACTGTGCATGATAATTGATGGGTTATGATGTCACATCCGTTTTCACATTTCGGTCTCATTTCCCGAAATCAAAAAAATTGTTGCTTCAACAATATTTCTAATATTTTCTTTTAAAATTTTTAAAAACTTTTAGAAATACGCGATTCATTGATGAATAAATACATCGGTGACATGTCTACTTATCGTATCTACTTCACGACTTATCTTTTCTACTCCATGAAAACTTGAAATTTCCAGTTTTGCTTCATATTATACTTAGTTATGACAAGTATTCTAATTTAATGACTTTATTTAACTTTACAAAATTCTTCGCAATATATGCCTAATATATATTTGTCCTTTTTCCATTATCTATTCTTTAAAAACTTAGAAAACAACAATAGAAATATTGAGATTAAACTGGTTAAACAATGTCAATGAATTATTGACATAACTAATAACGTTTTGTTTCAAAGTCAGCTCTGTTAAGTTACAATACGGTGAAACTTAGTTATACCATGTATATAAAGCATAAAAGTATATTAAAAACACATTTCACATATTTTAGTGAACAAAACTTAACTCATAATATAAAAACAGAATTAGCCTTAAACAGTTTACACCAATATTTTTATACTAAAAGGGTAGAAAGGATATTATTTATCTATTATACATATATAATAGATAGATTTAGGTAGATTTCCGGTTCCAAACTATTAACATTTGAAAATATAAAGAGACCAGGATTTTACCAATTTTCGTGAAGCAAATAAAATATAAAACAATACAGTAGATTAAGTGTAAATTGTTTTAAGTAAAAATAAATAAATTAAATATTATGGATCAATCTGATTGGCCACATCAAAATAACATAACAAAAAAAGAAGTAAGTAACCAAGAAGTTGCATTTGTTTTTTTATTACGGTACATCCGTAGAAACTAAAAACCTTATTAAGAGTCTATATAGTTACGGCGTTCAAAGAAGCAACAACCACGCTCCTGAGTTTCATGAGAGTTCATTACAAAAAAAAATGTAAATTTAAAGTAATAATTGTTAATTTGTGCTAAGTAAGCAATAATACCAGTGTGAATGGTCTAGAAGCAGAAAGAACTGCATTAATAAGTGTTTTCGTCATTTTTACAAGTAAGAAGGGCTTGGTACAAGTGAAAGGCTTGGTAGCGTGGGACGCTACCAAGCCAGTAGAAGAAATTTGCGGACAAGAAAAGGAAATAATTTGTCATAGTAATTAAAGTGATAGAAGATTACAAATACAACAGCAGTAAGTTATACATTTGAGGATGAATAAATCCCAAAGCAGAGATTCCAGCGAAGATAGTCAGCATTCCAGAGGCAGTTTAGTGACATCCCGCTAGATGACACCACCACCCAGCAGCATTTGCTTTTTAGTTCGTGTACCAGTGATACCAAAAAAGTGATGTTTTGTGCGTGGTGATAAAAGGATTGACATACTTTCACAAGGAAATAAACAATTCAAAATTTTCTAGTATTAAGAAATATTGTGTTAGAGGACTTGGTCCCATGTAATAGATTTAAGTTACGTAGGTTTTGTCGAAGGATACGAATAAAGTTCTAAGATTCTGTTTATTTTTATTAACCATATCTGATAATAAAGAAAATTTCAGGAAATATTTTTAAACTAATACAATTTGAGCTTCACTAAAATTTAATAAATTTAATAAAATTTTGCATCCTATAAAATTCATTATTTTGAGTCAGTAACTCCATCTTACAGATAATCTTTTAAATAAATTTATATAAGAGACCTAATTGGACCCCTCTAAGCCTACAGAATGCCCATGACTAAAGTGATCCTTCAATTAAAATAAAAATTAGTGTTAATAGAACTGGCGCCCATAAAACAGAGAAGCATTCAATAGGGAAGAAAATAGAGTAAGTATTCTATAATCAGATTAAATGTTTCTCCATCATGTTATTTCAATATAAAATATATTTATTACAAAAGCCCAAAACATATTACATATATCACAATTATCTCATCAAGGTAGCGCTTCATAAATTCATACTGTTCAAATTAGCAACCAACGTAGGGATATATAAAATCTCTAATTTTCTTAATCTAAAATTTTATTTATTACAAATTATCTCACCAACGAGGGCTTCTTAATACATTTATAACAATATTGGCTCACCAATGTGGGACCTTATAAAACCATATATTACAATTTTATTATCCCAACGTGGGGTTTCATAATACCATACATTACAATTTTGGCGCCCAACGTGTGGCTTAACACATTCATCACAATATATATAGCAAGCCCGTTCGGCCCAGAAATTTATGGGTGCTTTAAACCCGGTTATGAAATTATATTCGTCACTGCAAACAGATGCTGACTCGTAATGAGGAAGCTGGGACAATAGTTTGAAACGTATTAGACAAGGACAGACCACAATGGTTCAACTGGAGCGGGTATAAAATTAGAAGATTTTACCAGAGAATTTACTTATAACTACCTGCAATTTATAGAATTTACTTTTAAGCATCTGGAATACTGAGGATTTGCATTTTTGCAACTTTCATTACTCCCTTTCATTTCTAAATAGACCATAGTAAAATTTTCCGGTAATAATTTTACCGGCACTTGGGATATTATAAGTCAACATTCTATAACGCAATTTTTTTTAAGGCGTATATGCCGGTACATGAATAATAAATCAGCAGAGTCGGCAAAAACAGGAGGCGCGAAACACTGGCGTGCATGGCCTTTTTATAGAGCTTTTTGGTTTAACAGCCACTTTGGTATAATGGAGACGGCTATCAATTTAGCGGTTTTTTGCGGCAGCTTGCCGCGACCGCACACACGCTCCTAAGTGGCATAATAACGGCACTCCTCAAATGGAGCCAATTAGCTATATATTATTCATTAAACGCTCTTTGAGGTACCTTCGATATACTATCAAAGGCTTGCACGGTTTTAATAATGCTTCAATGGATATCCCCGTGCAAATAATTATCAAAGAGCGTAAACAAACATGAGCTCCACCGCTTCTTAGTTCTCGTTAGGGTAACTATTATCGTAGATTTAGGAAGTAAGGGAAAGTCGGGAAAGTCGGGAAAGCGGCATAGTCAATCTTTAGGCATGCCTAATGGCCTTGTAGATGCACTCGGAAAATTCAACTTACGCGCACTTCGAAACCGCGAACGTAATACCTAACACTTTTTATTTAAAAAAAAATGGAAACCTAAAGAGTAACAAATTTCAAATTATTATGGGGTAAAGTGAAATACTATATTAATATATATATATATATATATATATATATATATATATATATATATATATATATATATATATATATATATATATATATATATATATATATATATATATATATATATATATATATATATATATATATATATATATATATATATATATATATATATATATATATATTTATATATACAGGGTGAGGCAGTTTTTTGTAGACAAACTTTAACAGGGGATAGAACGCACGTTTTTAAAAAGAAAAGTGCCTATAAATATATGGCCGATCTAGCTTCCTAAGGAAGATACAGGGTGTTAAAATTTATTTTTTTTTTACATTAATGTGTAATATTTTCTGAACGGAATGATATATTCACTAAATATTTTACACATATCTTAACCTGCATAGGATCAACATGTTGTATTGTTCCTGTCGAAAATACTATAGTGGATGTTACTTTTTTCGGGTACTTCGACTATTCTGCATAATAGAACTTCTTTTTCGTACGCCACTGACATTATCTGATACATATTTCTGAAATAACGGCCCCTTAGTAACAATTTTGATCTCTTGTAATTTTGCTCTAACTATGACAGTTTTCGAGATATTGGCCGTTGTTTCTCTGACAGTGTAATGTCGTTATTATAATTTTTTTTTCTCGAATTTTCTTTGTAAACGGCATGTTACACTAATTAAAATCTGGCAAATCACATAAAATAACTTTTTAATCTTAAAAATAATAATTAATAACAGTGAAAATATTCAAGATGAAGCAAAATTGTTTGTAGATAAACTTGTAATACGTCAAACTGTCGTTTCAAAATATGACATAATGCTTACTTGTTTTCCAAGGAGTATAATATTTTGTTGCAATTATTACGTACAGTTACAAATACGCTAGTTTTAAATGGAAATTATTTAGCAAACAACAAAAATTGAAACAGAAATTGGTACATGCACAAGTTTAATAAAACTTAAAGGAAATTTTTAAGACTTTTGGCAACTGCACAATAATCTATTGTATTGTAAGTACATTTGTAATTTAACAGATTTCAACATATAAAAGTATTGTATTTGAGTAAGGCTTGATATAACAAATATTTATTTTGACTACATTGGAAAAAGATAAAGAATAAGAGATTTCGGCTTTTTAGAATCCTTAACACACCATATTTAGGTAGGTTTCGTTGAAAGAATTAAATATTTAGCCGATAATTATTATTGCTAATAAATAAATTACTTAATTTAGTACCACATCAAACACTAAAAATCAAAATAACTAGGAACCGCACAGGAATTTCGAAACAGAAGAAGGGACATTATTTTTGTTAAACTGTATGTAGATAATGAAAATAACAGTTTTCTTTTAAATAGTCTTTGGCGTAGATGTTCTGTTTACGAAAGGGGTGGAGCACCCCTTCCACCCCGCCACTGTGCAAGTTTTTGAACATTCTTACCGCTTGTTTTATGCGCCTTAATTAATAGGCATCCCCCAAACATGAAAAAATCTAAGCGTTCGTTTATAAGTCATAAAGAAAATTCGAGAAAAAAAATATAATAACGACATTACACTGTCAGAGAAACAACGGCCAATATCTCTAAAACTGTCGTAGTTCGAGCAAAATTACAGGAGATCAAAATTGTTACTAAGGGGCCGCTATTTTAGAAACATGTATCAGATAATGTCAGTGGCGTACGAAAAAAAAGTTCCATTATGCAGAATATCCGAAGTACCCGAAAAAAGTAACATCCACTATAGTATTTTCGACAGGAACAATACAACATGTTGATCCTATGCAGGTTAAGATATGTGTAAAATATTTAGTGAATATATCATTCCGTTCAGAAAATATTACACATTAATTTAAAAAAAAATGAAACTTTAACACCTTGTATCTTCCTTAGGAAGCTAGATCGGCCATATATTTATAGGCACTTTTCTTTTTAAAAACGTGCGTTCTATCCCCTGTTAAAGTTTGTCTACAAAAAACTGACTCACCCTGTATATATATATATATATATATATATATATATATATATATATATATATATATATATATATATATATATATATATATATATATATTATATTATATATTATAATAAATAAATAATTTATAAATTTTACTTTACCCAAAACCAGGCGGCCAAGTGTTTTCACTTTGCCCGTCAGGACACGGTAATACAAAATTCAGCATTCCATGAAATTGACAAATGGTGCTTGAAAACACATTAAAATACTTCTAAATATGTGAAATGTATTTGATAAACAGATAAAACAACAAAGATTTGCCGGTTTTTTGGCTCCTCGACAAAGCCCTCAAAATATTTCATTAGAAATACGAAAAGTTGTTAAATATCAACTAGATGAAGAGAGATAACTGCTCTAGCAGGGGCACTAGAAATTTAGAGAAATTTATACTCTGAGCATTCTTCGAATGCCACGAGTTACTTTATTCCACCCCAAGTTTTTTATGTGTGGTCCAAAAGTCAATTTAGTAAATTATTTATTTATCTATTCAGTTACACCCCACGGGGTAACCTAATTGCAAAGCTGAGAAAATAATGTAAATGTAAATAATATAGTAATAAGTACAACTCATATCGCTCCTTATATCGCGTGAAGTCACCTAACTTAATTTCACTGAATATTCAGGAAAACAATTAAAAAATTATGTTTGTTCTGTCTGTTAGTTCCGGATAATCTCCGAAACGGCTGGACCGATTTTGACGGTCCACTATGAGAATGGAGAGTATTAATGAAAATTCAAATATAAATGACCAATTAAATAAGTACCTTATTCTGAAGATCCTCAATAAAGGTGAAGGAACTTGTACAACTTCTGAATAATATATATATATATATATATATATATATATATATATATATATATATATATATATATATATATATATATATATATATATATATATATATATATATATATATATATATATATATATATATATATATATATATATATATATATATATATATATAAATAAATTGATGAAACCTCTGTTTCCGTAACACTTTTCATGCCAAATATTTTTTTCAATGTCCTCTTTCAATGTCCTATTTCTATGTCCTCATATAACCTCATACTCATTAATAAGTCATATCATTATGTCTAAATTCCACATAATTCACATATTTATATCAATCAAATATTTTCGCAAATATCGGAAAATACAAGAGTTCGAAAATAATTTCCTACAAATTGATTACAAGCCAATATTTAATAAGATATACGTGGATGACTGCATTATACACATATGGCTAAAATAAATTATTATTAGTATTTTCCAGGAATGACATTTTAATATTTCTGCGGTCGTAAAAGTGCCCAAAATTTTATATGATATTTACACATTTACCTTTTCAACAAGTAGACGGATGCTCAACTAGAAACTTTCAACGATATTTTGATGAGGTATTCACAGCAGTTTCCTACGCTTTTCATTGATTTTAGCCTGGAAACTAACCAGAGATTGTAGATAACTCTACCAGAGAGTCCTTACCCGGAAAGAACTCGTTATGATTCTCTTTAATAGGTCTTTGCGAATCCAGCAGTAAAATCAATACTGTGGAAATCAGCTACAATCGAGAGGCTACACCCCTCGAACTTTTAAGATACAGGTTTCTACATTCGACAGCATTCGAGAAGATTCTTGTAAATATTTTATAATATATGTAGAAAACTGCACGTTTCATTTGTATTTGGCAAGAGGTGGACCATTTTGTTTTTATATAAACGTTAAACAAGTTCCCTTATATCGATAATAATTTTTCATTGATTCCCAGTACCTTCAATTCAATGGGGCCATAACTTCAAAACGACGTAGACGATCATCGTCGGGCTTTTTTAAAGCAATACTTTCTTACATTCTTTCCATTGAAGACTACAGCGTATGATTTGCTTAATAATTTTTCTGGTATCAGTTGCCAACAGCTTTCCATCAGTCATTAGAATCGAAGTCCTTTTTCAATCCCTCGAAAAATTTTATTATTTTGCCAAATCTTGCCAAAAAAAGCAAAGAATTCTTCAGTATTGCCCTTACAACAATTTTTATTCTTGCAGTCGACCAAATTTGAAGATAACAGAAGAGGTTTGCGCTTGATATCATGAAAGACACTACAAGGGGTACACTATATACAGAAGTGGTAGCTAAAATAATATCAGAATAATCACAGAGAAATATTGACATCTGTTCATGTTTCACTATATAATTCATCAAAAAAACCTCTATGTGAAAACATTAAAATTAAATCGAGAAGTTTGGAGGACTAGGAGATATAATTTTCGATATTAGTTTATAGCCGATCAATTAGTGAACTTTGAATGTAAACAACCGTATTCGAAGTCAAGACAATTTGTATTATCATTATTAATATATAAAGACAATAAATTCATCAGCAGAAGATCGCAATAAGCAATTTTGGAATATTTAATTATAAGAAGACAAATTATCGTCTTCAAACTGAGGAAAACAAGACATATTTTAAATTTTATATATACGTATGCTCCATAAATAACATACGAGTTCTCTAGTTTTATTCTACTTATTCTACTAGACCGGGAATATTGATGGAGGGAATACTATTCCAGTTCTCTCTCCCTATATCTGGTTTTGATGGAGCAGTTAAAGAACGACAATAAAAGTAAAGTGTATATAACTGTTATTCTCGAAGCTGCAATATTATGGGCCCATTGAAAGTTCAGAACATTTGAATCGTATATAATATAGAGGGAATAACTGGGATTAGAGCGGTCTGTTATTATGAAAATTATGGCCCTTAGATAGTTTGGCCATATAAAATCGTTGTGGCACTGAATTATTCATTTTATTCGGGTAGCATTAGAAGCTTTTCATGTGATATTTTATCACAGTTGTTTGATTTTATACTTAGCTAATACGCAGATGCTCTAAAAAAGGGTTTTCATTTAGCTCTAATTGCTGAATGTCGTTGTTGTTTAACCATACCACAATATTATTAATTGATCAAGGTTTTCTGCCAAAATGCATTACATCTTGTTACTCGGGTAATGTCATATTAAAATAAGGTTTTCCTGTTGCTATGCCACCGTGTTACGATGGAGGATATACGGTCTCCTTCCGGCTACGACCGGATGCATAAACGTCATGTTTTAATCTTTCTTTACTTAGTCTTGATAAGTTAAAATTTAAGTTTTATGTGTTTCCGCACTTATACTAATAAGGTAACCGAACTAAATATGGGCACCCTTAATCGAATTATTTTATTGCAGTTACAGTATTTACTACAGAATAATGAAATTACTTGTAGATAATCTATAGGTTATGGGGATTCAAAAATTGTAGACAAAATTGACGAAATTGTTTTATAAAATTCAAAATTAAAGAACCG